>JAQFXU010000421.1:0-55611 GCA_034693705.1 Spatulosminthurus flaviceps | reverse complement strand
ATGGTGGTTGTTATTTCAGTTTGCTTTTAAGCAATTCGTGCATTAGACCACTTTGCTTCTCCAGCGACGATATGTAGCAACAAGGTACCCTTTGTTGAAAACATTGAATCTCTTAAAAAATATGGGGACTTGAAGACGACAAAAATTCATGTGAAGGTATTCTATTTTTTCATCATCCTAGCAAACGCAAATACGAGCTTGCTTTTTAGCGCAAGCGAATGATTCAAAAGTTGAATATTCTACTTCTTGCGAATCAGAAAGACGCATCGTCGTAAAAATAATGTTTAATTACTACACATTTTTATTACTGTTGCTGGAGATTGTGATTGCTGGAAAAGTAAAACATGTAACTGGGAAACAAAAACAAAACCTTTCGATACCTAGCATATAGCACCACTGTACTGCACTGCCCTACTATGTATTGATTCGACAATAATATCGCCACTCAAAAAGTTATAATGAAGGAATTTTATACAAAATAAATCTTATTGTAAAATTCAGTTATTTTTCATCCACAAAAAGTTCAGACATCATTCAAAAATAATTATTTGTGGAATTTTATTGCTACAAAAAATAAATGAATTGATTAATAATATTAATATGGTATATAAACACATGTAATAATAACATTTAATTTCTTGTCCATTTAAGTTGCCAGATCATTATTAATTTGAGTTGAAAGAATCTGCGGTTTTAAAGTATATAGGTAAAAATAATAATTTGGAATGCAGCTCGATATGCAGGGACTTTATCATTTAAAGGTAAAATCCTTGTACTTTCATCCACCGACCAGACAGAATTTTTTATAAATTGCCTAAATAAGCATACAATATTTACATACAAATCATAGTGCAAACCCAAATACTCTTTTTTCTCATATACAAGTTCACTGGGTTGTGGTATCGGCACCCACAGGGCGAGTTGAATTTTTTTTAGTAAAGCATCTGTTTACAGTAAAAAATTTTTTGTCTTGGTTTCTTTATTGAAGACCTTAAGGAGGAATGTTAGCCACAACATAAGATGCAATATCAGTCTGAATGATAAAAAATAATGCCAATTCTTACTTACTTTTATACTTGGTTCAGTCACAACAGAAACCTCCCTACGCCCCTTATTACTTAAAGCCTATATGCGTATAAATGCCTAACTTGCAGCTTTGCTCTTTTACAAAGGAAGTCTCCTATGATAATTAAATTATCATTGTCTTTTGCAAGCTTTAGATATATCATGCCATTTTCCCCCATTTAAACAAATGATATGGTTTTAAAATCTTCTCTCACTCATTCAATGGCAACATATAGGGTGTTCATGCCACTCAAAAATATGCAAGCAGAGAATTCTTCCACTGCACTCATCTCTACACCATCCATCTTTATATATCCACCATTGATTAAATCCTCTCGCATTTTTTCTGTCTACTCCCTATACACTTGACTTGAGTCATATAAAAAACATAAAATAAAGGAGTAGTTGAGTTTGAGTATGAGGTGACTATACCAGGAGGTTTCAGTTTCACTCTTCCATCAAACAATGTTGAGGCGTGTAGTAATTTAGCTCATGTGGAGTTACTCCCTTCTTCAACAAGGGCTCGCTGACGTTTCCTCTTCTTAAGTTTGTTATTCTTTTTTTTGTGTATTTACATGTGTGTGCTACACACCACACCAAATTCCCTTTAAAAGTTATACATATATACCCATTATAGAAGGAAATAACAAAACAATTTGTCAATTTTTAGACACAGACAAGAATCTCAAGTCACTTGTCTAATTAGCAATAATTCCATAAGACATCCTCCATAAGTCATTTAATGAACGCCTATATAGGAAACATTGGGAAATTTTCAGTATTTTTAATATATACACTCCTTCTGAAAAATCACAGAGCAAAAACACCACATTGGATTAATCTCGATTTATCTATGTAAATATTTAGTATATACCGTTACAGTATAGAAGACTAGACAAGGAAAGTGAAAGTTAGCACTACATACATAAACGTTGGCCTTGATGCCTTATGTACATGAACATAAATAGGAGGGCACATATTTTGAATACCTTTGGTTAAAAAGTTAAGTAATAATAATAATATGTAAATGGTCCATGCCTATAAGAGCAGAGAGATACGAGTCAATGGAAAAATGTGGGTTTATGGACTTTTTCAAGAGTACCATACCTATTGTGTGCCTTCAACTTAAAGAGACTCAAGTGTAGATACTAACAAAAACTAAAAAGTATAAAGAAATCCTGAGACAGAAATGACTAAACTTTTAGTATAGTAGTAAAACAAAAATTGTATGAAGGAAAATATGATTGAGTTAAAAAAATTCAGTTACATATTCAAGAGTATACTACATTTTATTCATTGAAGAAAATACTTTTTAGTCGTACATACAATGAAACAAGACCATGGTATTCAACAGTGCTCATGTATTTATAGTTATTATGCTCATTGTTGGTTTGTTTGAAATCTCTATGTAAAATATACGAGGACATTGAAGGGGTATATAGTGTACTAAAAACTATAAGTGGATAAAAAAAAATTATGCATAGCTTTGCTATTGTATAGGTCCTATATAGGTTCTTGCATTAGGGAAGAATAGTATATAGAAGAGAGAAAAAGACACACGGAGAGCAGACAAAAAAAAGAGATAGAGCTCGACTTGGTTTCTTATATAGTCACGTAGGTTTATTTGGGTAGGGTTGTGTTTTTATAGTACAGGTAAAGTTTTGATGCAGGCAGGCAGGCACCTGCAAAAGAAGAGAAGAGATTGTTTAACAGCTCCCTTCTTTCTACTACCCTATACCTCTTGCTATTGCTGCCTATTCACTATAATATATACCTGTTGCACTGACTGAGAGTACGAGTGTGTTCTTCTTGTTATGATACTACCTGCCATATATACCTCCTGCCTCTCTCTATGTATACCTGTTGAAAATTAAAGGCGAGAGTTTTTTTCCCTCCCTCCCATGGAATTGTAAGGAGCCAAATACTGGAGATACCTTTAGTTCTGCTCGTGATTTCCCCCTGATTCGTTGTTGCTCTTGACTCAGCTGTCCTGTAAATAAATGTTATACGTTTTGAGAGAAAATAATATATTACAAGGAAATTTTTGTGATTACTCCTAAAATTCGTGGAAATTGAGATACATATAATTATCAATCCAATAAATATAAATATATTATATTTTGTTATAAAAATCACTACAACAAGCTCTTACTCTGTGCCAATTTTTCTAGTTTACATGGATAAAATATAAAAATGTGAAATTTTAATATTATGGCTAAAGCCAACAACCTGTGAATTTTTCCTCCCTTGTTTTTGTTGTGAATATTTATATATATTTACATTTATTACCATACACACACACACACACATGTTCTTTGTAGGGAAGAACATAGCTCAAGAGAATCTGAGTTTTATTTAATCTGTTATAATATTAGCAATTCAGTATTTTTAATTCAACGAATGAATCAACATGATTCGACCAGAGGATAGTCGAATTTCAAAGGTAAATTTGTATTCTTTATTTTATATTATATTGTTTATCATTTTAGTATACACACACACACACGTTGGTAATTAATACTAAGCTGTCCACAACTTTATCATAACTGACAGTTCAAGTATATCTTTATATATATTATAGAATTTCTTTGCAAAGTCTTTATAAAAGGCCCAGGGGGACTCGTTCAAATTTGTAGAAGGAATTCTTCCGTTTAATAATACATCTTCTTCTTAGATGATTGGAATTATTATTTTCGTGTGGATAGGCAGTGGTGTGTAAATATAAAAATAATTGGGAAGATTGACAGTGGAATAATAAACACCGCTTGACTTAAGAATAGTGTTACTGCATGTATAGGATATAGGGAATAAAAAATAAATTAGTATTCAACGGATGCTCATTGCACATTATCCTCCTCTTGGGACTAAAATGAGTGACATGATTGAGAATCTTAGATTCTCAATACTTGGGATCTTATTATGTATGGGATGGAAAAAATAATACTATGTGTACATGATGGGGTCCCCGGGTAAATGATGAGCTAAACTTTCCACACATTATTAATGTCATCAAAGTAATGAATTTTTCACGGATCATATTTTTATATGCTAAGGTTCATGGGTGTGGGATTTTTATCATGACAATGGTTTTAATCATAGGATTTATTATCACTATTTTGACTCATATATACTTTTAGTATATATAGCGATATTGAATGCTATTAGGACCAATTATACATTGTATAAGAATTCCCTGAACATTTTAGCCCTTTAAGTATGTACCTATATGAAGTAATTCCGATGATGGCTGAAAGTACTCCGATGAATGTCATTTTATTTCCTACGCTTACTCAAATATTGCTAAAGAGTTAAACGCATAGGTACTTATATAGGATGTTAATCCTACGTAAATTGCTATTGCTACACGCAGTTCCCTTAGAGAATGAAAGAGTCAGAGTGAGAGAGAGAGAGAGAGAGAGAGAGAGAACTACCATAAGAATATGTTTACTCTTACGTAACTTTACCTATACGGAATGAATTGTCTATATTAAATGTATGTGTTCGCATCTAAGAAGCTCATATGTGTAAAGTTGAATAGTGAGAAAATAAATAAGGTAAAGGAAAGCACGTTGCTGTCTCTAATGTATGTATATTAGTACATAGAAAATAGATAGAGGAAATCTTGTCTGGAAGTTTTTCTGTTTCTTGCCCATAATTGTCCATGTCCAAAAAAGGAGTGCTCATTGCCGACAGCAATGACAGACTGACACAGTTGAGGGAAATATTCCTTTCGTCTCACATACAATCTACGTATGTTTTCAAATACCTTTTGCTCACATTCTTATTATTGTCATTATGAAACCTCATGTACAATGTCTCCTTGTCACGATCCCTTTTCAATTGAGTATATTACGAGTGTAAAATCAACATTGACAATGAATTGGAGGAAAATATTTTTTGACAAAAAATCATAATTTTTACACAAGTTCTGTCTGTTTTACTTAATGTAAATTTCCTCACCTAAAATGTGTTCTCATGATTTTAATCCTCCTTGTGTGGAGGGATTTAGCTATTATTACTTGTTCTACGTTTAAAATCCTGGGCTGTATAAGGCATAAAGTTTATTGCAAAATGATTTTGTTCCTTCTTCCTGCTTTTTTTAGTAAATAGTTATTTTTCAAAGTGAGAGAGAATTTAGAGGCTACTTGGCTTGCAAAATTTGAGTGTACTTGCACTTGTAAGTTAGTGGAAAAATTCACATGGTAATGAAATTATGTAATAAGAAGAAGAGGAGAGGAAACAATAGGAGAAGGCTACCGTGTGAGGAATAAATTTCAGCTCTGACTCCACGCCATAAGTAATTTAGCCGCCACAATGTTTCCAAGACATGTTTCATATTATGTTTGTATAAGTAAATAATAATGTGAGATAAACCTTAGGGATATATTTAATAGAGGGGAAATTAATAAGTAGTAGTTAAACAAGTGGTATTAAAATGATTTTCTTGGATTTCCGAGAAGTTGAATGTACACATTTCCCTCTCCCAGGAGTTATAAGGTTAGGCTGAGAATTTATTTCTAAAGGTTCAGGGTCTCCTTCCTATTTTTCCTACTCCCGTGATTTCATTGTCGATTGCTATTTTTCTTAAGTTTTACTCACTCCGTCTCTCTCTCACTGTTATTTTCTATATGGACAATTTTTGATTGTATTATTCTTTCATTGAGAGATTATTTCCATGAGTGATAAAGTAGGTTTTCTATGTATGGTATTGTAACCATGTACATATGAGGGACATTATATGTAGATTGATCATTTAAGTATATAGCAAATATAAATATTCCATGTTATATATGCAATGGATATGACCTGTAACTATACATCACCTCGTGTTTAGGTAGTGCCCTTCTTGTTTGAAAACAATAACCTTGTGAGTGTGATTGAAATTATAGCATATTTACCCTTTGTAGAAAGATTTATATATAGAAATGTGTTGTCATTCAAAACTAAATAATTCTTGTGTATGAAAAATGCTTATGAATGCAGGAAGACGTCAGTTTTTCATTGCATCACCATCGTCACCATAATGATTATATTGTAGTAGTATTGTATGGTTGACTCATAGATTTAATTGGCTATGAAATATTTTTTTAGCTTCCGTATTCCTCATCACATGTTCCAACTTCGCATGTCCTTTTCCCTGTAGTAAAGTATATAGTGTGCAATTTAGGAGTAAAAAATCAGTTCAAAAGGAAGATTATTGCATTTTTAACTGCATTCTGAGCAGCATCCAATGCAATTAATGTATCAAGTTCATTAAAGGTTTTAAAATCGTTCGAGTATTACTTCCCATATGGTCAGCCTTCTGAATTGAACCGAACGTTAAATGTAAGGATATAGCTCAAATATATGACGCAGCTAGTCTATATTGGAACTGTAATGTTTTGAGGTTTTGAAAAAAAATTCTTTCAAATAATTGAACATATGTTGTTTGTATAGGGGAAATCCTAAATCCACAGTTGTATTATTAATAAAGTGAGTTTATAATATTTTGGTGTAATTAGTTCCAAAAGCTTGGGTTTCTGCAGGGAAGAAAAGCTATACGGCTATTCTATATATGAATTTGTTCTTTTTTGTTTTAGTTTCTCTCCATCCCTTTCGGTGAATTTTGACTTATATTGTGTAACGCTAGAAAAAAGACATTAGTTAAAATTATTTTTACGGTTATGACTGTTGTTGTTTTGTTGGTGCTATATTGCTGTGAAGTTCCAACGGTTTTTCAACTCTTTTAGTAGAGCGAATAATTTTTTACCATTGGATCCAATCATTGAAGGTAGAATATGACCATTGGTCTTCTCATTAGCATTGGAACGAGCAATCTAAATAAGGCTAACAAACTTAAAGTGCACATTTGCTCACTCGTCACAAATACATTTTCATATACTCTGACGTGTGTGTGTGTGCATATTCTAGCATTTCTAACGGGAGTGAATGGGAGAAAATATTTGTTTGGAGCCAATGTTCCTTCTCCAACATTGCAATGTCATAGAAATTCCATTTTTAGATAAATTTCCAAAGAAAAATTCTTGATAAGCTTCGTTCAATCCTTTTTGATTGGCTCTTGATGAAAGAATTGTTTTTGCATATATTTGCTCATGTACATAAATACATAAATGATCCAAGTCATAAATTGTTGACATTTAGGAAACAAAAGAGAGGCATTTGAAAAGCTGCACGATCCTTTTTAACTGAAGAAGCAGGAGGCCATATGGGATGTTGAAAAAATTCCGAGTGTTGTGGGTTAATTACGTTTGAGAGAGCAAGAGAAAAAAATCATTTGCAAGCTTATGGAGTAGTGGAGAGGGACGATATGTTCCTTTGATAATGAACTGATGAAGTTTTTAATGAATAATTCAAAGGAGAGAAAGGTGTCGTAGTGTTAGTGTTATTAATTAATCATAGTGTGATAATCTTAATGATTATGAGCAGATCGTGTACTATTGAAATTTTATGGTTGTTCGAGAATTTTTCTATAACAAATAGACACCACCACATTTATATTGTAACTCTCTGCTATAGTTCTGGAGGAAATCAAACAAAGGGAAGTTGTAAAATATTATGGGATTATACCCATGAAGTAATATCCCTTTTGTTATTTACTTAAAGGATATATGTTGAAATTAAAATGTACCTAGCGAAAATATGTGCTGGTGAATATTTGGAAAGGATAAAAATTCTGTAGGAAAACAACATTTTAGCACAGTGAAAAACCATTGGATTTTGATGCTCAGTCTATAAATGTTGAATCCCTACATTGACTAATGCGTTCAATAAAAAAATTCATTGAATGTTTAATTTTATGGTGTAGGGATTTTTTCCACACAACACATATTGTGAGAGTCGCAAATAGAAAATGTGTTGTGGTAATAAATTTATTAGATTTACGAAATTTTTTGTTGTGGGCAACAAGCATGGTAATTGACATTGGAGTGTATGTCCATGTAGAATAACATTTGAATGTCTCGAATAAATGATGATGATTTATCTTAATTGTCTATGTATGTATTTATGCATGTACTTTGTACATAGGTGGGTTTGGTGGCACGAAGTCCGGAAGGCCATGCAGCGAAAGGGATGCAAATCAAAGGGAATGAGGATTACTGGATAGAAATTCAAGCACATACATTTCGTAATTGGGTCAATGAGCATTTACGACCCCTGGGTCTTGCAGTTCATGACTTGAGTACGGATTTATGTGATGGGGTAGCACTTGTTGCACTTGTTGAAGCCCTTCAAAAAAGAACACTAAGGAAGATTCACAAGCCTATGAATCAGCACCAGATGTTTGAGAATGTTGCACGAGCTTTAGATGCCATTGGTTCCGATGGAGTTAAATTAGTGAACATAGGTAAGGCCCTCAAAAATATTTCCTAATTTCAATACTATATTAATCATCGCCAGAAAAACAGAGAGATAGCATCATCCTCAATATGATGAATATTACTGAATACCTTTCAGCTCCATACTTTTCATGTGCCAAGAGCCATGCATGTTCACACAAGTTCTTTTGAATTTCCATGTCTCTCAGGTCTCTCTCATTAAATTCCTCAAAAATTCCTTCCTCCCAAATAGCTTTCTCATTTCCAACATTTTTCTTCACAGAAAAGTTCTTCAGAAAGTTCCTATGCTTTGCTCCTATAATTTACATACAGAGAGAGAGAGAGAGAGAGACGGGGTCCCAAGAACGACGCAAAAACTTGAATTATTATGGAAAGTTCCAGTCAAAACCACACGCAAGCTCAAGCTAAAGGCAGAGTTTAACTATATTGAATTACATTCAGAGGGAAGAACGGGGAACATCGTCAATATTCAGAGTTTGAGTGAGTCGAATAGAAAATGGGCGTAAAATATTCACTTCATATATATTTTCTGTCCTTCTTCTCTCTCCCCCAAAAAAATATGATTGCACAAAAAAAAATCCTACTTCCATCCTATATAGCTTTTGTTATGTCAAATGTCATACGCACATCTTTTTTACATATGCTAGACTATACACTACTGAAAAGATGAAGGAACACCCACTAGAAACAAGATCCATACATGTCTCAATGGTGTTCAAACAAGTCCGTAAAAACTAGCACAGTGGTCCTCCTACTTACACTATCACTTATTAATGATTCTCATAACAAGATGCATATTACTTGAACACTGCGTTACCATTTCTCTCTCTCTCTCTCTTCATTTGTTTACTTTCTAATAGAATTCATACTGAAGCAAGAACCATGCTCGGATGATTTCTCCATCATATATACGTATCTACGTGTATAATGGGAAGGCTTGTATTTAAATGACTATATATAGCCCTTCTTCTTGTTGTACACTATATGGATGATTTTATAGACAAATGACATTTCCATAGTAAGTTTCCGGCGTCAGTTTGATTTTGATGACTTGTGCGTGCCGTCGTATTATTTTCAAGTTGACAGTCCTATTTGGCAGCATAGAAAATCATAATGACACAATTTTTGTGGATTGAAAAAAACATTTCATCATATTACGTGAATTTTTATTGCCCTAATTTACTTTCCTCTCTTATGCTATCCATGCACTGACAGTTATGTCATCTTTCAAGTTTCACACACTTCTTTACGCCTAATTAATGATCTCTTTTTTAGAAGCTATACTATAGCATTGACAAAATATTGTATGTGTAATGAAATAAGGCATTGAAATATTCTGCACATGTTTTAAAAAAAGTTTCCTTAGCAAAAATATTGTAATGGAAATGTTTATGTAGTAGAAAAAACATACAATGAGAATGTGATTGACTGCCGTCATTTGTCTCTTCTTATTAGAATGTCCATTGAAAATGACTATCTTGTATTAAAATTTAGTCGGCCTTTTAAAAGATAATGGAAGGGGACATAGAGTGGATAGAGGACATATGAATACATAGAGAGATGGACGGTAAAGACTATGCGGTATATAGAGAGGTTGACTTGTGTAATCGCTCCATGATTATTGGGATATTTAGTAAACAGAGGACGAGCCCACATCTAATTCCTTGACAAGAGTCAAAATTAGGCCTTGAGTAACAATTGATTGAATAATTTACTTGCATTTATTATTGTAATAATAATAATAGTTATAATAGGAGACCAACAACAAAAGCATGCAAGGGATTGCTGCTCCTGCTGCTGGAAAAAACAGCAATATCATTCTACTAAATTAATTTGCGTGGGATAGAGTATTGGTTGTTTGCAAAAGAAGCCATAGTTAATGTAAACGTACGTATAGCATGGACTCGTTGATACATGTAAAAGGTTCATAGATGTTGAACTTGCTTGGTACTTTACCCCTCCATCAAAGAGAATATTATATGGGAATGTGTGAGAACACTGGCTTTTAATAGTTGTAAATTGACGTAATTTGCAATATAAATAAACGAGTTCTAATCTACGTTATGCAGTCATCCTGACCATCATAAAACATGAAAGCATTGAAATTTATATGAATCAGCTATACGTGTGTAGGTACGTACATATGGTTGAGTCAAAGAGGAATGAAGGGGACAGTGTTCTGTATAATGTGGAGGAACAATGGGATGCTTTTAGCTATTTAGTGACTTGTGTGTAATAACTTGTGCAAAAAGTATATATACAGAGAGAGAGAGATTTTATTTGAAACTTGCCTTGGCTATAGGATGATTATTCTAAATCCAAATCTTTTTAAGTAACTTCTTTCTAACACCCACGCTTCGACGATGGAGATAATCATGCTGGATGGTTACATGGCTCAGAGGAACAACATTGTGTACTTTTTGAACCTTCTTTTTTTGTAATGGATTCCTTTGTACAGTTTGTACATCGTACGCAGATACGCATATATAGAGGTAGAATGTATTATGGATGAAATAATTAGATTGAGGATTTTTTCCTGCTTTTTAATCCTTTGCGTATCTCTCTCCCATACAATATACCTCAGCTTTTGCCACACTCTTCGCTATTTCCTTTCCGTCAGGTTTCCATTATCAGGGCGTTGTGTGTATGTGTGAATTTAACCTAAAAAAATCCTGTCAGCAGTAAAGTATAAATTAGTCGGTGTTTATGTTCCTTATCTCTCTCTCTCTCTCTACATTGTCAAAATAGTAAGACTGAGCCAAAAAATATAAAAATCCATGTATAATTTATTTATTCGTAGTTTCTAATTCCTCAAAATAGCTGATTGTGAGGTGAGAAATGCCGATAGAAATTTAGCATTGTCACATAAAAAATCATGTCTCCCCACAAGAGGGAATTAATTCACCGAAGGGGAAACCAAGGGCTTGAAGCCCGTAGCTACTGATTGTTGAGCAAGAGAAGTTTCTCTCGCAGGTTTTTGTCTTATTGCATTTTTATTGAGTAATATTGGATAAAATATTTTGGTGTGAATTTTTCTCTTTGACTCTCTAATTATAAAATAATAATTTTTCTGGTTTGATTTCGAGAGAGAGAGAGAGGGAGAAATCCAATGGTTATTTAAAATTGGTTGGTTGAAATATATAGCGTGGAGGATAATAGAAGAGATGCCGTGCCTGTTTACACCACGTTAAAATAATTACAGTATTACTGTAGGATGGAAATTCTCAACCCACGGAATGTCTTGACTTTGACTACGTCATAGCGTCCAAATTATATGCATAATGTATATATTGGCATTATAAATTACACTGTATCTATTACATTCTGAGGAAGGACAGATTATAGGGAAGAAGTAGTTTGTACATGAAGTTATGTCAGTTCCTTTGGAAAAATGACTCATATATTTTTTTATATGTCCGTACATATGTAGCAAGTTATATTTACAATAAATATATGGTATGCGGCAATTGTCTGTCTCTATACTGCACTCTGTATTGCTCATGTTTTTTGACAGTAATAAGGAAACAATTTTTTTTGCTATACATTTTTCTTATACATTGTATTTTACTATTTGATCGTCACTTCCACACTCTATGGTCTATCTTATGTTAAAGGGAATGTTGTATAGTTTTTTTAAGACTCAACTGAGCAACTTATGGACGCTTCACGCGCTCAAGGTATATTAACTTTCATTGCAGGCGTGAATGGTTTACTGTATTAAATTCTATGTACATACATGTACGCGCCGAACGTGCTGCACAAATTTTGCTCAGCTTATCAACAACAGCTTTTTTTCCAACAAATTAATGAAATGAAGAAGGATTTTGTTCCTGTGATTTTTCAAATCCAATCAAGCATTTGTTTTTTTCCTTTTGACACTAATACTATATATACTGCTACTCTTCCATTATCTATTGAAATATTTTTCCAATGGGTAGTTCTACAGATGAAGGATATTGACTGACAATAGCATTTTGCCTTTATACTTTCTAAAGGTCTCATTCTGAGTGAGTCTCTCCATATAGGAAACATATGTGGAGAGAAATGATATGTGCTCATACTCGAAAGCTAAAAAGGAAATTACAGATACACTTAAAACCAATGATTTCTTAGAATTAGTACACAAATTATTTTCCAATGCAATGCATGATTTTTATGTACCATCATCTACATACACGCTCACTTCAATTGCAAGTCATTGGCCAGTAATTTTTTTCATTTTTAAAATACAAGCGAAGCAAAAAGGAGACTCAACATGAGAACCTCAAGCTGGAAATAACAAGTAGGGGGAAATTTTTTGCAGAGAAGAGAGGAGCACAGTTAGTATGAAAATTAAGCTGACATAATGTACAACCATGGATTTTGCTTTTCACTCTGCTCAAAAGAAATGGAATAATGTGATTACCTACATTAACATTTTAAAGATTAGTCTCTCTCTGTTCCTATGAGGCAAGAAAAGTTAGGACTGTATAGGAAATTTAAGAGAGTTTAATTATTATTCTCTTCTTTCTCTTCCTATCTATCTACATACATACATGGCTGAGAGGCTTAGAGGCCAAAGGGTTTGCCATTTTAATATCCATTAACATTCTGACTCTTACACCGGCTTTAGCATAAAGAAGTTTTTCTCGAGAGATCCTCATTCAACATGCTTTAGTTTTTATATTATCTTGTACATGTATCACGTAGGAGAAAAATGCATTGTAAAAATACCAGAGCTTTACCTTCCTTTTTTAGCTTCTCCTTTATATATGGTCCGGCTGTAAAATAACACTAGGGGAGGAATTCCTCTCTAAAATTCTACCACTACTGTGAAAAATCTTAGAGCTCAAAACGGAAGTTTCCTATATTTATAGAGAAAGTGTATAAAATATACTTGAAGCTAAAAAAATTTTTAAATCTAAAAAAGAAACATGGTTTATGCAATGGGTACAAAGTTGTAGACTTTTTCTATGCATATTGTCATAGTATATACATACTAGTATACGTAGAAAAAGCGAGGTATATTGCAATTTTAGTCATTGAAATGGTGACGGTATGGCAATTAGTTTAGTTTGAATAGCCATATGCTTACACATTTCAAGGCACGTCATGTGAATCTAAAAGCTGATGGTTGCTGGCACTATAGTCATGTCCTCACTTCCAAATCCCATTTGTATGCCTCAAGGAAAGATATACATATAAGAAACAGAAACATTTTTGTGCGTGTCAGAAAATCTTTTCCTACTGTAGATTTCAGAGACTCATACTGTACGTAAACTCCATCATTCCATCCTACTACCAGTCCCTATACATTTTACTGGGCTATTACTCACCATTGAGACATATGATTTTCAAGATAGGAGCGAGTACATTGTTTTGTTTTATAACAATTTTATGGGAGGAACATATGGTGTGAGGTTGCATATGTATAGTTTAGGGATACATTATTGTTAGTAGTAGGCTGAAATGTTAATTTTTTTACGATGATTGATAAAAGAGATATATGTAACATTAAATGAAATGACTTTCTGACCACATTTTAAAATTGTATTTTATGACTTTTATCTGTTATTTACCTACATCAAATATGGAGAAAAAGAAAAAGAGGGCAATGATACATGATGTCTTATGTAATGACATGACTCGATGAAGATAGTTAACCCTATGCTGTTAAAGGTATGGATGAGCCTTGAGCACTTCCATCTCAAGACTTTTCACAAATAATTACGTTTAAGTGTTCACACACAGAAATGGAATTATCAAAAAGGGTTTTTTCAAGGCTACTGCCTAGCATAACTCTTGCTGCTATTTGAGAGAGAGAGAGAGAGCGTTACATGAAATCTGATCGACAGTTTTTAAGTTAACACCACTCCTTTAAGTCCTGCGCTTACATACGCGTGTAATAAAATACACTAAATCATATGCACAGAAGTAATTTTTCCCTGGCTCATTAATTGCGAAAGGAGTATAATAATTAGGCTCAGAATGTATATACGTATAGACTGTACGGTATAGTGGAGCATTAGTAATTGGGTGAAGAAAAAACAAGAATTAATTATGGTTCAAATCTGGCTTTGAATGTATAAAAAAAGAGGTTTGATTTTATCAAAAAATTACATTTTTTTAATGCGTGGAAACAATAAGGAGAGAGAAAAGCACATGGAGCGTTTCTACGCACATGTACAAAGGGACTTTTAAGGTTTTAACTTTTATTTGCATTTTGATGACGTGTTTAAAATATTTGTCAGCAATAGTAATTATTATACCGGATAAATTTCCCATGTATGGGAATGACATTATGGAGAGAGAGAGGCTTGACTATTTGTTTTTAAAAGTACAGCATGCCTTTTTATATTTGCTAAAAGTGTATGTACAGGAAATGTGGCTGAATTAGGAAATTGTTTATGATTTTGTAAAGTCCTTGACTTTACGAGTGCTTTTCCCTGTTAATTGTTAGATTAGTTAATACTCCTCAACGGCTTACCACAATCATGGGTACACATCTTTAAAGCGGCTTTTTTTTTCTAAAGGTGGAAGGATGAAAGTAATTTTTTTCACTCTAAACATTTTTGATGCATAGAGATTTTGCTCGTATGTACAATAAATTTGTATTCTTCATTTTTTTCTTCTTGTGAGTGGAAGTAAATGCATTGACGCCGTTAGAAATGTAAATGGGATTTGGATATAAGAAAAATAAAGATTTCTTAGTAATTGAATACATGAGTGATTTTTGGAGCAAGAGAAAAAAACGAAGGTGATGATGTGGGATTTTGCAGTCACTTTGGAAAAAGGTAAGGAAAACAAAAGTGACACTGACACGATTATAAAAAGGAAATAAAATGTGGGTAGCCGCTGATGCTGTATCGTTGGTTATAGAGGACAGAGAGAGATAGAAAGAGAGAGAAAAAAAAGCTGCTCTCAATCATAAAATACTTACCGTGTAATTGTAATGGCAATCTCATTCTAGCTCATCCCTTTTACGGCATGACAGGGTGGATCCTTTTTTCTCTCTTTATAAAGTGAAGCTATAATGCAATTTACACCACCATTACTCAATTCGGCGTCTCCACTATATGCAGAGCTACAGATGAGTATAGTACAAAGTTCTCAAAAGAGAACATTGTTCTGTGCATCATGTCAGGTAATACAAGGACATGGAAAAATATTCACAAAATTTATTAGCTAGATTATCCCCCCAGCATTAATCTTACTCTATTCTGATCTGAAAAATCTCGTAGGTGTGAGATACAAAAAAACTATATATAATTATTATATCTATAGCTATTGTTATACATACATGCACATTTGTATAACAAATGAGAGCAGGGTTTTAAATATTATGAAGAGAAATAATATTTTCCCCTTCTTTACACATTCAACTCTTAATTCCCCTTTTCAATCTCCCCGACTTCTTAAGAGGTTACTATTTATGAAACTTACGCACGTTTCTTGAATATAGCTCTACTAAAAGCTATAAACCATCCTCTGACTCACTGTTGAATAAAACTTGACAAAAAGCGTCGGAAAAGAAAGAAAAAAAGCTGCCCGCATTGGGATCTCTCACATACCTTGGTTTTTCTCCTTGAAAATTTCAAGGAAAAAGCATTTTTTTCTGTGAGAAAATATAGTAAAACTTGAGAGACCTGAGACCCCTGGAAACGTTAAAACTGGTTTTCTGGTGACGCGGCTTCTGCTGCTGCTTATAGAAATTAGTAATGTATGCAATGCCATGATTCATAAAATGTTTTTAATGACTTGACAGGAAGCGAGGATATTGTTAATGGAAACCTTAAGTTAATCCTAGGCCTCATTTGGTCCCTCATCGTAAGATATCAAATTGGTAGATCCAAATTCCCACCTAAGAAATTAATGCTAGCGTGGCTCCGCTCCGTTCTTCCTGAGTGCCAAATTAATAATTTCACCTCGGATTGGAATACGGGGAAAAATCTATCAGCTTTAATTGACTACTGCCGACCAGGCCTCTGTCCAAATTGGAGAGATTTGGACCCAAATGATGGCGAGAGAAATTGTAGGGTAGCGATGGAACTAGCTAGGAAAGATCTGGGTGTACCTGTCGTTCTGGAACCGGAGTATTTGGCGTCTCCACATTTAGATGAATTATCCGGTATGACTTATATCTCATATTTCATGCGTGAGAATGGACCTGGATACCGAGCTACTTTGAACTGGGTCCGGAATCAATTACCTGACCGTCATATCTCTAATTTCACTGTAAGATAATAATTATACATACTTAAATCTTCCTGCTAATAATATATATAGCTCCATGGCTAAGATTTTTCCGAATGATTTAATCCATTCCTTGTACACGAGGAATTTTGAGTGGGTTAAATAAAATGTAAGGGAATTTTACAATAAATTTTTTTCTCCTCTCCCACAAACCTATTTTTATTACTTCTGTCAAAGGAATCAAATGGAAGAAAATCTTCCAAATAAGGCTCATCCTTATTAATCTCCAATTATGACATTTACATTGACGTATGTTTCTTTAAACGGAAACATAAATTGTCTTCATTAATGTACGATGATAAAGAACAAAAAGAACAGCAGCAGTCGTATATGCCTATTTAGCTATAAAGATCCCTTGTTGTAGTACTTGACAAGTATCTATAGCAGAGACAACGACCTACAAGAATTTATTGAAGAAAAATATCCGCAACATTTTTACTAATAAGTAATTACCTCGGGATCCAACGTATAGAAAATAATGATTAATCATTACTCTTGAAACAAAGATAATGATGCTCGTATGTAACTCTTTGTCATTCCAATGTTTTGCCATTTAAGAACAAAACTTCTCTCTCTATGTTACATCCACGTATTGGAAGATTGAAAGGAATATTGAGGTGCATCATCTTTTCCCCTCAAACACGTCTCCTGTAAATGTTTTGTTTCAGCTTTTTTAGTTAAATTGTTTAAAGGGAAGTTTTTTTTCTGGGTGAGAAAGGAAACTGACTGAGTTTATTATGGCTATCAATCATCAGCTTAATCGTAGGTGCAGTAAGAAATGACTGATTTATGAATTAGTTCAAGCCCACAAGGGCAGGTAGCTATATGAAGCTGAGGTTGTATGTTGGGAGCTTGATATTATTTTTCCAATTTTTTTTGTCGTCGTTGTAGTTCTTGTCTGAGTTTTAAAAAAAACCTGTTATGTCAGAGATTCCATTAGATGTTACTATAGTAGTAGTAGTTATTTTGTCATAAAAATGTACTTGAATTTTTTTTACGTGAATGAAGCGATAATCATTTTTAGAATGTTTAAGAGCCACAAGTCTTTAGTGACTTTTATGGATACTTGAGATTAAACACACATGGGCTTTTGAAGTCTTTAGGTCCTAGCCAATTAATGCTCAATTATTAGTTGTTACAAAGAGGCCAAGTGTCGAAATTTAAAATAGTGACATTCACTCAAGAATATAATAGTACATATATTTATATACACTCATAATGTTGAAGATGAGTGTGTATATGTGGCTATAAATGTATAAATGAATCGTGTTCAAATATGTACATGAACGATTTTACAGCTTCATGAGGGAAATGGCATTGAAGAGAAGGTACACCCAAATTTGAAATGGATTTTTTCCCCTTGGGCCGCACATGCATGGGCCTCATCATGATAAATATACACATGAGGATGCATACCATTATTTAGAAACATTCAAATATAATTGAGCTTTCCCTCTGAGCTATGAACTCTTCATTTTACAAGTGTATTTGTACTGATGATGTCCTACGGTTTTGGTTTAGCTATGATAAAAGCTTGTTTACATATCCCCAGCCATTTTGCATGGAAACGTTCTGGCTCAAATTAAATACTAATAAGCTAATGTACTATAAGAGCATCATTTACTATTTTAATCTTCCGAGCAATGTTAATAATACGATGACCGATAATTTAAAAAAATATTTTTTATGAACCTCAAAACAATGGTCTTATTTTTTTGTGCAGACGGATTGGAATGACGGACGTCTTTTATGTGAGTTGGTGAGATCCTACGGAGGTCCAACACCCGGTATTGACAATTTGTCCACTGACCCTGAACAATGGGAATCCAACTTGTCTGTAGGTGTGTAAGAATTTTTGTTCCTAGTAATTTTCAAAGGTTGTTCCGTCCGCACGTTTAGAAATAAAATTGGCAATGACATTCTCATTGGGGAATTCTATGTATTTTGTGTGATGAGTGGTCTGTGGGGAAGTTGATTATGAGTATGGACGTACATATATTTTTGTGTACTGTAGAGAGAGGTAAGGTATGAATGAGTCATTGGAATTTATATACTAAAGGGTTGGGTAAGATCAGGCTGTAAGACCGGTATGATCTCTTCTGGGTGTTTTATGATAAGAGTTGTAATTAGGTAATCTCTATGAATATTTTGTTACTTACTTACACATAGGAATGAAAGGCGGTGAAAAGTTAGGCGTGACTTCACTCCTCCGTCCCAAAGATATGGCCGATCCTGCGGTTGATCATTTGGGCGTGATGGCCTACACAGCAGCGTATCAATGGCTACCTCAGAAACCACCTCCAGGTCAAAGAGTCGCTGTGACCTGGGAAACAAATACCTTCCGTAAAGGCGTCCCGGTAATTCTTGAAATCTCTCTGACGTTCCTTGAATTTGAATATTCATCCCTTTTTGTTCTTTGATGAATTTTTAATGACTCAATATGTACAGGAAATTTATTTGAATGTTAATTCCCTAATTTATAGATTACATTTACTGTTGACTGTCAAGATGATGGGACGGACACGAGAGAAATTACCATTGAAGTGAAAGGACCTTCCGGCAAAGTTGACTGTCGTCTTAATTCACAAACCCCATTTATAACTAAAGGGACGTTCACAGCCACGGAAATTGGTATACATGAAGTGGTGGTTAAGTATCAGGGAGAGCCGGTTGTGGGGTCACCACTTAAATGCCGGATCTTACCACCCATCAGTCGTATTAATTACACTGGATTAGAGCCCTGTGCTGTGGGTTCTGTTGTGGAAGTCTTGGTCAACCCACAAGATTCTAGTCCTGCAGGAGCAAAGCAAGAGTTCATGGAAGTTGTGGCTATTTCTCCCACAGGAAATAGTAAACCCTGTGCAGTAAACAAAGTGCCCGGTGGATTTGCTGCAACTTTCAAACCTGATGAGCCTGGTGAATGGAAAGTTAATGTGTTGTACAAAGGGAAAGATATCCAAGGATCCCCATTTCCTTGTTTTGCATTTGATCCAAATGGTGTCAAGGTAAATGACGATGGCATTTTTAGTAACATTTCCATGTCTCACAGTTATTATTTCCAAACGATTTATTATTATTATTATTATTCTTGTTGTTTATAGTTGGATACTCTGGAAGGTGCATTGCCTGGGCTGCCTTTTGCATTTATTTGTGATTCAAGAGGGACTGGAGGTCTGGGTGAAATCGACATTGACGTTACACATGAAGGAAGGTTAGTAATTGTGTGGAGACGTGATGGAAATTCAAAAAAGAAAATTGTCATCAGCTTTTTTTTTACGAGAAGGAACACAGTCAATTGTACTTAAATAAATTCAACGGCAGTGGTGTGAAGTTTTTCCGCTGATTTTAATGACAATTACTTATTACACGAGCCGTGTGGAGGCAGGATGTGCTTTGATTACATAAGATGAATGAGTACTATTCAGGCGAATAATATTATGCGTCTCACTCATTGTTGTTTTTTTATTTGAACGAATTTAACTACGGAGTGTGTGTGTTTATTTACGTATGCTCTCTACGTAGCTTTATTAGTTCCTGTAGAATTTCCCAATTGAGTTTCTCCTTGAATTCTTGTTATCTTTCCCTTTCTTCCGTAAGCAGGGAAATTTATGGTTGGGGAATTTGAAGGTAATCGTAGGGATTTTGGCACAGTTATTTCCTGTAAATATTTTTGAAACGTTTATTAATTACAAATTTTAATATACTGCAGTATTTTTATATCTTTGGGGTGTTTTGTATATTGAATGTGTATGACTTGTGCGTGTGCGAAAAATATTTAAATTATTTTTGTTACTTCATAGGTCCATCCCTTACAATACAGAATATATTGCTGATGGGGTGAAGCGAATTCTGTTGCCGGTTCTGCACGGGGGCAAGCATCGTGTCCATATTTATTTTAATGGTTCGGAGATACGAGGTAAAACACTTTGGACTATAAATGGATTGGATACATATTGCATGAATTTTTTTAAACATTGAGGGTACAGACAAAATAAATCTGAAAGTTGTAAATGTTGTAATTTATTAATTGTTTTTTATTTAATTTCCAGGCTCGCCTTTTAGTCTTCGAGTAGGTTCGAGTAGGTCACGTCGACGGAAGGAAGGGAGCTCACCAACCCATGGGAAAACTCGGAGCTTCGATAGGGACAATACCCTAGGGGAGACCCAAACGTCCCAATTTTCCCACATGAAAAACAATTCTTCTTTCGACTCAACTTCAAACAGAAAAACAAAGTTTTCGTCATTAGATTTAAATGAAGTTCAAGATAGTATTGATGCTGTCCATTCACGGATTAAATATGGAACTCATCAAAACAATACGATGACAAGCTCAACAGAAAATATATCTTCGGCTTCAGCAATGAAGTCCTCAACAACGAATAGTCGAAGCAAGCATTTGCTGTCGGATTCATATGTTAATAATAATACAAGTACTTCCAGTGCCAAAACTTCCTCTCTCCTTCAAAATCTGAACAAAACTTCGGCCAGTAACTTGAACAGCTCGAATACATTTAATACAACAGTGAATCATAGGCTGGAGGATAGAAGAGTCACTTCCTCGACCACCAAAAATGTTAATGGGAATGGTATCCGAGGGAGTCCTCATAATTTCGGAGATCTGGTCGTTGATGGGGATGGATTAGGGATGGTTCTAGTGAATTCAACTGCAACTGTCTCAGTCACTTCGGAATTCGGCCAGACATCCCTTGATAATATTAATGTGGAGATTCTAGGTATTTAATTCCTTCCATTATTCAGATCCTAAACAGCCAAAAGCACAGCCCACAATTATTATTCAATCATCACCGACACGGAATTTTTACCCAATATTTACACCATAAAAATCTTCATTTATTTACAAACTCTAAATAAATAAAACTCTAAACTCTAAGCCAAAATTGACATTTTACTCGTGAATTCTAAAACAAAATGAAAATCGACGATTTTATGTTAAATTTTCCCAAAAATATTGAAAAATTCCGACTGCGTCATAAATTGTGGTTGAAATTAGTCGAATTATAAAAATCCCTCCATTTTTCTTCACTAGTATTTTCGTAGAATCCCCCATTGCGTAAAAAATAAATCCAACCTTTAAACAGGATTCTCTAATCTAAAGGTTTGCACAGACCTGTTAAAATTTAACCCCTGTTGAATTGATTCTCAAAAATCAATTTAAAACGAACACCTGTTAAGGGACACCTGCAAAATTTTAACAGATTTTCCTCTGCAAACTTTTTGATTGGGAAATCCTGTTCAAACGTTGGATTTACTTTGTAGTGCATAGCCCCTGCATTACTGTTGTACCTGGAAATAAAAAATAAAACACTAATCAAACAATTTAGGCAATAAAATAATTTTTCAAATTGCTTTGTTTACAGGTCCCAGTGGTCGTACTCCAGTTCGTATCATTGATAATGGTTCTTCCATCAGTGCCAAATATGTACCCAATGAAGTTGGTGAGTATTTAGTGAATGTGTCGGTGGGAGATACTCCAATAGAAGGATCGCCTTTTAGAGCTGCAGTCTTCAATCCAAGAGCCATCAGAGTTACCCGTGTGCCAAATGGGGTGGTGGGACGGCCCGTAGAAATAGAAAGTATGCTTCAACAAGTTTACATAACTTACGTAACAGCTCAGTCAAAATCCAAAGATTACATTTTAAACCTTTTGATTATTACAGTTGATGGAAGGGGTGCAGGAGTAGGTCATCTTGCCATTTTGGTTGATGGAGGTAACATTTTGTTCTTGAAAATATTGTTATTAGCATTTTATCACAGGATTCATACCCACCCTTCCGTTTATTATTGCATAACTTGAATAATTTCTATATGATAATCTCTTATCATTTCATTTTTCTGTTATTGTAGGAAGAGTCACCAGCCAAGTGAAAGCTCTGGGTGATCATCGTTTCCGTGCAGTGTTTCTACCTCATGATATCGGAATTCATACAGTGGATATGAGTTTTAATAGCATAACTGTTCCAGGTATTATTTTTGTATTTTATTTTGAATTTAAAAAAAATATCTACATATATGCGTCCCAAGAGCTGCTGATGATGATAACTTTGGATTTTATCTGGATTTGTATCAATTTTGGATGTTTCTTCCTATGTAACACAGTTGGCTACATGTTCAGTGACATGTTACAACCATTAGGTGTTACTTGAACCGCATGATACGATTTTTGATAAGGATTAGTTGGAGTATTTTTCTTGAGTGTGTGTTTGTAGGGGATTTTTCTGGGAATCAGGTTTTGTTTATTAGTCAATGTTATTATTATTGTGTAGTAATACCCTTGGAAATGGCATGGAGCAAGTTCTATAGTGAGTTTGATTTGATTGAATTTTATTAGGATCTTGTATAGGTGGAAAAAAAACATGGATTTTATGCATACTAATATGAGATTACAAGGTATTAAAGTTAGGTCAAGAAAAGTAGTGACTTGTACTTACCTTGCGTTTATTAAGTTGTTTTTTATTACCTAAAAGTTTTTCAAATAAAATATTTTTTTTAAAAGTATTTTCAAATATAGCATATATAGGGATAAGAACAAACATGGTAAAAATCAGGGTCATCCAAGAATAATAAGTTTATCAGCTATTCCTTGCCGAGTTCAGTGTATCTTCTTGAGCATTTCAAAGAGCTTTCTTTTTTTATTTACTAGTAATGGAAGAAGGTAGAATTTGAATCTCATTATTGTGTGCAAGATGCGTACCATCAGTGAATCCTATGATGAGATACCCCTTGGATGTAACATCAACTTACTATTAAAATAATAGTACTTGAAAAAAATTACATGATGATTGTTTGGAGTTTAGAGAGGCTTAAAAAATTCCACCCCACGCCTTTTCTATACCCTTCCGCCTCAGTTATATATTATATGGAAAAATAATGGTGGACGTTGCACATGCACATGAAAGGAAATAAATATAAAATTAATAACTTGGATTTGGTAATTGCTGCAGTTGTTGGCGTTGATAATTTTTTCGACTGCGAAATCCTCTGATGGTAATCTTATTCAAGATGCTATATACACTCCATACAATGCAACATTATCATTAGTTTTATGATTGTCATTGGTGTCAGTTTTGCTGTGGTTAAATGAAACAAACCTCCACTTAACTTGCATGAGCATGCTTTACTCTCCCAGTACGCTTCTACAAGCATTTGGTTCTTCTGGGACTGGTGATCATTTGAAAAGGAGCTATCACGACAAGTAAGAAGTGTAAAAATTCTTCCAAGTTTTAGTTTCACAACGGTGTATTAATACATGACTATCTTTCCTACATACGTCTCCCTTGCTCACTACACCATAATAAAGCGTAAGAGGCGTAATTCACGCGATGACACTTTCTTCGAAAAAATGACTTTTTCTCACTTCCTTTAATGTATCAAGAAGAAGAAGAGAATATCATTTTAAATTATCAGGCTAAATTATTATTTTTCTCCTAGATAAATTAATTCCAACTGACATTTGTGTAAACCTAAATCGTTATTTAAGCTCGTCCACTCTTTTCTCTAGCAGTTGTAATGTAACGGCTTGGGATTTTTTCCATTCGAATGCACTCCTACTGTCTTGAATCTTACTGAAATAATTGAATTTTTTTGAGAGGAAATTATTCCAATGATTACTGTCAATTTTGCTTGGCCATTTAATTTATCATGCGGCGATTAGCTCAAAGATTAATTGTTGTGACGAAACACAATTTATTTTTATGAATGTGTAAAACAAGGAATGAGATAATTATGACGTTATAAGGGTTTCAGAAAAAATTGTATTTTCTAAATCTTTTGTTTTTCCCTATCGATGCGATGTAGTAATAATTAACACTTAACATTTCAACTTTGTTTTGATATTAGTCAAAACCTCTCGAATTTCATGAGCCAATGAGTCATTGGCAATGACTCTGGAATGTTCCTTTGTTATGGAATTTTTGTTACGAGTGTACCCTCATATGTTCAGAAACCCACACAAAAAATAACCAATATTATCATAATGGTTTCTGGTCAAAACTTTTATTTCCCATTTTCCTATAGGAAAGTATCCAATAATTTTTTATCTTGATCTAATGAAGGATTCAAAATCCGAAAAACTGACCTCAGCGAATGAGAGAATTAAGGTAGTTCAGGTGCATGACTTTGTTAACAGTAACTCTCTGAGAAAAAAAACCAGTTACACCCCTAAATAATTGCGGCTATGCCACCATTCTATGGCCCAAATTTTCGGGTGTCGAAGAATGGATTTTATGTCTGGAGTGACAAAAATAAGTGAAGTTTGAAAGAAAAAGATGAGGGTGATCCTCTATTTCTTAGGAGAATAAAGGATAGGGTGAAAGTTTAACGGCAGTATAGGCTAAAAATATTATCCAAAGGGTAGTGCTCTGGATTCTGGTCAGCCATGCAGACAGTTAAGTATTTTATGTAGAGGAAACGGGTTCGTGATAACAGCACGGATTATTTAGTTCAAGCCAACAAACTAAAGCTGTGGAGATACGTGATAATGAATAATTATTACGCTTTTTTTTCTTAAAAAATCTGTTATCTTCAGACTATATTCTTTCTACCTCCCCTCCTTGGATTTCAACTTGATGAAAAAGGTTGTTGGAAAATTCATTTAATAGTTTCCTTCAGCCCCAACTGTCAAAAAACTTGAGTGAAGCCAATGGGGGGACTTTTGTCTTAAACTTTTAAAATCACTAAGTGTACTTGGACTTGCCCCTGAGATAAAAATAGTAATTCTGTCTATAGGGTATCAGCTATGTGTGTCTAACCTTACAACGTGCTATGAGGGCACGTTACTTAGAAAAAATATTTTCCGCTTCTATTATGTTGCCCAAGTTGTGAAAGGAAGCTTGAGAGCCTTTGTTTTTATGCTTCACACATGAATTACTTACTAAGAATTATTTTTCAACCCCCATGGTATTAACTCAGCCTTTTTGTCACTTGGAATTCTTATATATTTCAAACACTTTGAGAGGTTACGACTTCAAGTCAAATGCATTTCAAAAATTCTCACTTCCCGTACCTTCAGTTAAAAATTATTCTCTCTCTCTCTCTCTCACTTGCTAGAGAGTAAACTACAGACTTTATTCCACATCCTCACGTCTTCTTCTTCTTTCACATTAGGAACCATTGCATGACATTTAATGCAACAAGTGCAGCAGGAGGTGGGCCAATGTACATATATGTATTTACCATGTAAAAACGAGCAGCAGTTACACACCGCCAACTTTTCCCTATATAAACTCCTAAGAAGCTTAGAATAATTCATTGGGAAAAAATGCGGATGTTGATGACCATAAGACGAAAAGGGTGCTCGGAGCTAAAATAAAATTACTATACACGCAGGTGTAACCATTATATTCAAATAGAGTGTGGACTTTCTTTCCGCTCTGACTTATATGTGTACACACTGCCATTGTTGTTAATCTAAAGGAGGATTGAATCTCCTAAAAATGTCTCCCCTTACAAGTGAAAAAAAGATTTATTGAGGAAGATTAGAAAAATGCCTTGAAAATATAAACACGAATTCAATTAGGCATTAGCCTAAAAGTAAATACTTGCTATGGTTAACCTCTGCGTACATATATACGCATTTGCAATCGAGGAGTCTATCCATACAATATAGAGGTATAGGAAGTAAACCATGGAAACTCGGATTCCATGGTTTGTATTTGGTTTCCGTAGCACACTCAAAATCCTTTTGCTATTTAGGTAAGTGAGTTGATGTCGTAAATAAGATTTTTTTTACTCTTATACATATCCAGAGTTGTATTGAAGGAAAGTGCCTCATACTTAGCCTTTTTCTATTTAGTATACGAAAGATACTACTATGCCTGCCTGGCTGTCAGATTAAAGCCGGCAGAAGAGTAGTAAAAAAGAAAAAATGCCTATGCATCTGTTGTGGTAAAAGGTTTTTTAAAGCCATATTGACTTGATTCAAAGGAACGGCACAACTTGAGTATTGTTGAAGCTTTTATATCTATATAGTATATGCTAAAAGCATGGAGGTAAAATAATATTGCCTCTTCTTGGGATAGTGTATTAGTAGTTACTGTGCGGTGTAGTATATATGTGCTCAATCTGTGAGGATTCTTGGAAGGTGTTCAGCCCTGAGGTGAATTGAAACTCACCTTAAGAGTTACTCTTCAGTTGTGTTTGGCAGGTGGTTCTTGATACATTGAAAGTTTCAAATTCCTACAACTCGTTTCCTTGGGTAGAAACTTGTATGGTCACCCCTTGCCTTGCCTCTGGGATTTTAAAGTTAGAATTACTCTGGGATTCAGAGTACATCAGTAACAAAAATTATTCATCCACCGGCGTAAGTGCAATGTTTTCTCAACCTCTCTTCCCTTGCTAGTGTGGCTGTAGTTCCTCACTTTTCTTCACATTTAAAAATCATACATTCCGATATAATATTAACTCTCTGCTACAGAGTGTGTCTATGTGTTGTGTGTCTGTGTGTGTGTGTGAGATAGAGAGAGTACAATTTCCGTCTAACTCAGAGGTTTGAATAATTTTTCTTTTTACTCCTTTTCATATGCATTTTTCCATTGTATATTTTCTTTCATAACTTAAGCATGTCATTCCAAAAAGAGTCATTTTTTTCTAAGGTGTATTGTATGTTTATATTTTATTTAAAAAATTAAAATGGAATTCATGATTTTAGTGATGGTATTTTTTTCAAGTTGAAAGAACTAGTGGGAGATGATGATGATGAGATTGACCCTCATTGAATAAGACTCGTTGGATTGTTGTAGCATTAAATTTTCTTACAGAGTGTATTGAGCATATCTAGTTTTCCTGGTGTTACTTATTACACATTCCTTTAGTTGAAAAGGTGCTTGGGCCCTGTGTACAAGTTCGTAGCTCTTCCTTAGTCTCACTTTAACCATTCCAATATATTTGGAATGGCCTTTTACAAGGAGAATAAATAAATTTGTAGAGAAGTTTTTTTTGTGACAGATTTTCTACTATTGAAATAACTTTGCTCAATCATAAAATTCCCTTGAAATGAGTATATTTAAAATGTGAAAAGTGATGGTTCTCCATAAGAATATATTTCCAAGTGTATGTGACTCTTGTGTTTATTTCCAAGCTATTATTATTGCAGTGTTGTGAACTCTATAAGGAGAACATTATTGGAAAAAAGGTTACTCAAAATATCCATTTCTTTAGAATTGACCTGGACCCTACTTGAAGAATTCTTGTTTTTCTTAAGGGAATTAAAATACAGCGTTTAGCTGACGTGAGTTATTTTAGTTACAGTATGGGTAAAAATAATAATAATAGAAAAATTCCAAGGATGCATTTCTCTTACACTGCATATTCTATTATATGTATATACATAGTTTGTTTGAGGGATTGGTGCCAGGAGGGAAATGTGCGTGGATGTATGTACGTATATGCATATGTGCATTGAGGGAATTGTCATTGAGATAGGAGAACAATAGTAGTAATTGTTATATGGTATATAGAATTTACCGCTTACGAAATGTTTACATGTAAAAGCTGTTAGAGATTTGACGGAAACCTTTTTGTAATTTATTTAAGCGTATTTAACGTCATAGTTTGTTTTTTCATACATAGCATTGCATATTAGGATTTTCAATGTATTTTTCTTATTTGTTACGTTAATTAGTTCAGTTGGCTGAGCCTATTAATGTTTTCGATTTCACACTTATACAAGCCCATAGGAGCTTGTCGTTCTTGGCACATTCCTCTACTATTACTATTTTTATTGTTTAATGGGCACTCTGCCTTGTCTCTCTCTATATCTGACAATATCAAAAAATCCTATATCCAATCCACAGATTTTCCTCTACACGCATGAGATGATTACTTGTGCTTTTAGGCATCCTTTCTTCTATAAAAAAAATAATCAATTATTTATTGGCATCAACTTACAGTATATATAGTACTATTATAAGGATTGGAGATTGGAAAACTTTTCCCTGTAAGGTTTCATTTTGTTTTTTTTTCTTCTCCTTGATTCTCTATTAACTTTTACATGTAATTTCACAAGTGTCCTGGTACTTGTATGTATATAGATATATGGGAAGGTAACCCCCGCATAATTTGCTACGCACGTTGAACGAGGGTTTGGCTTTAGAAAAGTATTCACTGCATGACATGATGAAGAAAAAATAAATTTCTTATCCTCTCGTCTATCCTCTCTGCTCTCCATCGAGGAAAAAGTTTTTACAGAATTGCCTTCTATTCTTAAGCACTGTGAAATTCTTTTGTTTTGCTCCATTGGCCAGGGGAGTAGTAGCATTGCAGTACTATGTCCTGTATTTAGAGATGCTATTGGAATTCCTTTGACTATACGTACAAACAAGAGTCTCGTTTTTTTCTCCAATAGTCATTAAGTGTAGGAGATACGAGGAGGAAGTTTAGAGCTCTTTTGATTTGCACTTCCCGTGATTTTAAATCAGTTTTGACTTGAGAGAAGACTATATCTGTCTATCCATGTTTGCACCCTTCAACACGTCATTTTGTCAGCGAGAGAGAGAGAGAGGCAGAGTGAGTGAAAAATTTTAATGGAGTAGTTTAGCTGAAAGGAAGGTATTACTATTGGATACAGTTGAACTGTTTTCTAAATTATCCATGGCAGTGTGTACAGTTCTGTCAGAGGAGAGATATAAGAGGAAGGAGATGAGTGTAACGAGACGTATAGGAGTTACTCAGAGGAAATCATTTTGAAAGATCATAAGAAGCAAAGTGTATATATGAAATGTCCATCCACGTCTTGGAATCTAATATTTTGTCATTTGCATATAAACACATGCTGAGAACGCCTTTTAACATTTCCCTCACAAAATTATGTATTATGTTTCCACGCATTCACTCGCACTCACACACATCTGTAAACTCAATCGCGTACAAATACGTAGTTTTTGTAGCGCTGAAATGAATGGATAAGTTGCTTGAAATCTTATACACACAAACTTCCTACCCTCTAATCCTGTGTCTTGCAAGGATTAATATATGTTTTAGCTGTGAATGATAAACAATGGAAAAAAAATTTTGTCTTTCTTTTTGTCCTGTCTTTCGGCAATTTTTACTACTTGGCCATTTACACATTTCTACACTTGACATTTCAATATAAGTTTTTTTTCTTTTGTATCACAGCTCTATCTCCGTTTCATTTAGCTATATCTCTTGACTTGACAAAAGTACCTTTTTTACTCTTGATATAGTTAGTAAAACAATCTATACTGAACAGTTAGTTGTAAGGATAAGGATGATTTAGGATTTGAAAAAAGAAGGAAAAAAACCTTGAAATGCCAAAAGAGTTTTTCTCAGTTACATTACTTTGCTCCATTTTCAAACCATTGTATTCACAATGGAGATAACTATCCGTATATGAAGTCATTTCTCAGATAGTAGTTACAATGTATGAGAGGACAATAATGTGCTATTTGCATTATTTTGTTTCGTGGTGGCTATATACAGAGACAGGACGGGATATGAGGGATGGACCAATAATTCAAGTACTTTGTAAATGTTTTTCATATAATTTATGCATGTATATTAACATTAATGAAAGCTGGAACATTATCCTCTTAATAATTTACCACTAACTACGTATGTAAATTTTTCTAGAGATTTTGTTACTGCTCAAGGCTATATGAGATTTAGAGAGATTCTCTTTACAAGAGAAAATGTAAAGACCTATCGGCTCACGCTTTTTCTAAAAATTCCTTCAAAAGTTGTTGATAAAATAAGCACTTTTTCTGTGAGATCCTTCTTCAAGGAAAATATAATCGAGCTCATCATCCAATAAAATATCAGATTGCAAATACGTAAATGAGAAAATGAAAATCCAAGTGGACATTTGAAAGGATGAGGAGTCCTTGAGGAGTTTTATAGAATCAAGAGTATAACAAAGTATCCACCATTATAAGATTTTGTTTATATTAGGTTTTGAAACCTAAGTTATTTTTTAGTATCATGCTTGTCTGCTTACCTCCATTAGAACTCATATCCTTTTGTACTTAAAAATCGAAACCAAATTGATATCAACAATAGAATTCCTCATGCATGAGATTTTTAGTATGTATAAACACATTTAAAATAAGTTACTTATGGCGGCTAGGCATTTCACTTAAGCTTATGTTGACGTGTCCCCATGGTATTTTTAATAATGCAAGTTTCTGTCTAGTATATAGGAAAAAGTTATCTCACTTTTTTGTGCTAAGTGGTTTTCTGTATAGTGCGGACTTAAACTAAATTTTTGTTAAAGCTACCTCATCAATCATAGCATAGGCTTACACAGAGTCAAGTTAAGTATAGGGATAGTTGAAAAAAACATCAATAAAATTGTAAGTGGTTAAACAGTGCGAATAATGCTAAATTTTTTGTTTACCTCCCCCCATTAATTTTTCATTCACATCCTTATTGTTTGTTTGTTTCACAAGAAAAAGTTTCCAAAGTCAACTTGAGCTATGACTAAATTTTAACAAACATTACTCCTTCAATATATATTTGATAGATACCTTGGACGTTGGATTTCCCCTAACAAGTTTCTGTCAATAATACAACACATGGAATGTACGGAATTTTAGTAGATTTTCCCGTTACATTTCAATTAAAACTGAAATTAGCTTGGATTTAATGCCCCGTTAATTTCAATAGTTATGATGATACACACTACATTTGTACAAATACACATACTTTAACGTCAAATTGTGTCACCACAGAAGTGATCAACTGCATATGTATACACATTCCTTATTTACCATTTCCTTCATCACCATTTCAAATGACCATGCAATAACATTAGGGATTCTTGCTCTCAATAATGTTGTTCTTGTTATTGTTGTTGTTGGCCCAACTCACACGTATAATCTATATACACTGGGTATATATATAAAGAGAGAAGTGGTCATTTAGTGAGAATGTTCCAAGTGCTCCAATTTTTTTGATCAAACTATCAAATTCCTTCGTACCTGTTTATACTATACATTGTGTGAAGGTGCTTTGAAATTTGCTTTCATGGGTGATAAGGTATAGATAGAGGGAAGAATGATGGGAGAAATCAAAGGAGATCTCCGCTCATATTAAGTCCTTAAGTTATATGGGCAAGTGAAATAATAATCTATATGTATAGAAATGTTAATAGTTTCATCACGACTTCCAAACTTCCACCATCATTAAGCATAGGCTTTGATTAGTTAATAATTATTTCATGGAAAACCATTGAAGCGGTGATTTTCCCTCTGTCGATGACCATTAGGAAGCTGAGTTGAGTGAGTGAGAGATGATGGGCAACCCACTTCTTCTTTGGATTGTATTGTAAAAATGAGGTCTGTCTATAACCTCCTAACCCTCTCCTCTCTTCAGATTTGTATATACACAGATATTCTGATGATTCAACCTCTATATATGAAGGTAGACACGCAACTATCCATATAGTTTGTTGATCAAGTGGAAGTAAGTTTATAAAAAGATGGTCAAATTTACTATGTATACAATCGTATAGGTTCATTATGATGATTATTGTCAAAGGAAATATTTAACGAAGTTGAAAGCTTGTCTGGATCTTCGCATATATTTTTATATATACACGCACAATCTCTCGGACTCCTCTTCATTTGCTTTATGGTGTACGTGTGCATCTTTAAAACTAGAAATATTAGATGAGCTAGGACTTTTAGTACCTTCTACTCTACTAATAATACGGTGCGTGGATATGTTTATTTCGATGAAACGGACATTGAATGTGTGTAAACAATATTGAAAGGAGCTTTTCAATGTTAAAACCTTTAGGGATAATCAACAATGCTTAATTTACTCGTTGAATCCTATAACAGAGCCATAGATTGTATACCTTTCTATAGTGTCTATTGGGGATGGATCACGATGTACACCTGAGGAATTTCACTCCACATTCTAGCCTCAATGTTTCTTGTTTGATCATCACTTTTGTTTCCAAGTTCATATATATTCAGTGAGATTTTAGGGTTCGGCTTCATAAGTGCTACCCTTGCATGTAAAGTAATGTAGCGGATGATGTACTTTTGTAGGAAGAAAAAGTGCACTTAATTTCTTCAACTTGTTTCATATCTTTAGTATGTAGTATTAGTATAGTATAGCCAGGCATTTACTAAATATGTAGTTTTTTTACGTTAGTGGGAATAGGATATAAAAATGTGGTTGGTCCTTTAGTGAAATGGTTTTGCTTGTGTATACTCTAAATCCTATGAGATGTTAACATTTTACAATTGATCGACTTTCTAACAATGAAAAGTAAATCGAATATTTTAGCACAGCATTATATTTTTTTGTTGCCGACAAGGTCTTTAAATTACTCTCGTATCAGGACGAGTACGGACTTGAATAATCCAATGAATTTTGTATATACTCACTCATTGGTAGTTACAAGTTAAAGTTTGGGTGCAGAGGGAAAAGTCAATGGTTCATCAGCAGCGTTTACCTATAACCGTAATTTACCAGAGAACAGTTTTGCATTAAAGGGGGAAAAAAATTTCTGAACACAATTATTATAACATTGTTTCTTCAATACATGGAATAAGTATGGATACTTTCTCGTTGGAATTCAAAGTACGGTCATTAATTTTTACCATATAATTTTACTGGCCTATTGTCACAGAACGGAGTATATGTGTAGTATAGGTATGTACGTCCATGGAAATGAGTTAGAAAATATGCAAAAGGCGGAGTCTGTGTCAATGATGGGATTTTTTGAGAGAGTTTGTTAGCATGATGAGATTTTTCTTGTTAATCATTTTGTTCATAAAGTAAAGCATATATGAAAGATGCTTGAGAGATGTCCCTCCTTTTAAAGTCACATCTTTTGAGGGTTGACTTGACTTATTAGAACAGTGTTAATAGGAAAATAGCATGTATTGTTTGTTTGGATCAGGTCAGAATTATTAATAAGAATCAGACATGACAATACAAGCGTGGTATTTATGACTCTGTGGATTTTCCTCTGGGAAATGGGTTAAGGCTTAAAAATAAAGCTAAGCCGGTTCAAGTGAATGTGAGTAATGTGTATAAGGAGGAGGTTTGATGGGGCTATAGGGCCCATGATTCTGACCATTTGAGTATGCAAATTATCACTGATGTACTACATACTAAGGTATTTTTACATCCTACATATATTAATACATACACACTTGTTCTTTCTATACCTGTCTCACAATTAGCTTGAGGATGGATTTAATAGCTTGGAAATTGGAGATGAAGCATTGATATGAAATCCTCCGCTGGCACGGAGAGGAATGTCAGGTGTAAATATTTTCTGCAAAGAAACAGTCCTATTATATATGCGGAGCTCAATGCGCAGACAGTTGATATCGTATTATAATTGTGAATGGTTCTTTTAAATGCTGATCAAATATATGTTGTACGTGCAAAAATTGCCACAACATCATATAGAAGAGCTAGAGAATAAAGAAAGAGGTAAAAAAAAATTAAATGGTCATTTAGAAAAAATAGGCCCCAAAGGTTTCTCATATACACAATCATATAGTAGGCAGAGGCAGGAGGAGATAGATTCATATATACAAGTATTGCCATTCTATTGTCAAAGTTTTGTGATTGTAGGATGATTTGAGTTGTATACGTGTAATAGTATAAGAGAGATACATATGAACGGAGATAACGAAGGAGTCCCGTTAACTTGCCCCCGTGTACTCTTCCTCTCATATTCAGGTGAAGTTAATAAATGTCTGTGTATATGTAGATGGACTTTACGTTCGAATAACACTACTTGCTCGATCGTAATTTGACTGTATTGTTGAGCCTATATGCCTTTTGGTATTTTTCTCCTTTATAAATGTATCTAGCATATACATATCCGTAGGAATACACATACGCGTAAATTCCTTTCGCAAGGGACTTCTTTAACCGGAATGAGAAGGTGATGGCAATACTTTTGAGTTCTATGACCATAACGTCTCCGTCTATACAAATGTAATATACTTATGTACATATATTGTAGACATATACTTAATTACACACGTTGTATGGTGTTTGCACTTCCATAAACGCATACTATTACCATAATCTTTAGAGTCCGTCTGAAAGTTTTAATTTTTTGAGGGAAATATTACTCACCCTCTGTGGAGCTTCTCCTCTCCATACTCTCTGACTCTCCTCGGCTCAAAATGAGTTACAAGTCAAGGAATTAAATACAGATAGATCTAATCACCATTAGAATCAGCATATTCTGGCAATAGTATGTATTAGAGAGAGAATGCTGGTATGTTTTGTATGTACCTGAAGAAGAGGAAGGTAAGTTGTTGCACTTGCTTCAGCTCTCCTGTCTCTCAACTCTCATGTACACAAGAGTCTAACCGGGAACAACCTGTTCATCAAGATGTGATGGGGAGGGAGGTAACCTGGGGTCTTGGGAATGGAATTCGCTACTTTTGTTTGTCAAAATGTCATCAATTGTGAAGCTATTTAGTTACAACCACTTGAAAAAAAAGTACAAAAGCATTCAGTGCGTGCACAGTGTGCTGAAATAGGGGAAGAAAGAGAGAGAGAGAGAGAGAGATGAGAAAAAATAAGCAGGGAAATAATAGTGTAAGAAACTTCTTCAATTGTAGACAAGACGTGTCTTCAACATGAAAATATTGCATTTAAGGCATGTAAAAATATGTTTGGCATTCCATTTCGGTTTTCCTTTTATAGTATTCCTTTCTATGTATATATTCATGTGGTCTTGTTGTATAGCAATATGTTAAAGTAGTTTATTCCTTGTACAGCAACTCTTTTACGTGTTGCTGCTTTAACAAGAACTAGAATTGGTTTGAATTTCGAGAGTGAGCAGTAAAGTTGTATAGGGGTATACATATTTCTATGTACATGTTTATACAAGGGAAAAGTCTGAGGTAAGTTTCATATTCCTTTAGGTTTTGGGGATGGTCAATGTGAACGGGACTTCCAAGAATAATTTATTACATGTGTGGCACCTCTGCTATAGTAATACATGAGAATGAGGGTCTCGTCAGATTGGCTTCAATTGGTTTAAGTTTGATATTGGTTCATTGCTATGCTTGGGGCAAAGTCAACTTCAAGTTTTCAACTTGTAGTAAGAGTGCGGAGATTTTAGCTTCCTTTAGCTTGTGGTAAATTCTATGTATATATCTTCCTTTAATAAATAGTCATCCTCCTCCTGGCTATCTACGATTCTGTTGTAGTATACACGTTGAAATTGAAATCTTATATTGTTTCTTATGCTGTGTTAGTCATCCGAAATGGTTTGAGTTTTAGAAGGTGTATAGAGTTTTGCGCGTCATTAAACTCAAGCGCTTTTTAACCCAACCATCATTTCAATGAGTTGGGTGAAAGGAAGGTGAAGAGGTCTTTTGGTCAAGTTTTCTTACTTCTCTATATATAGAAAGCATCCTGCAAGGCCCATATGTTTATCGTACAGATTTGCATGAGCATGTGAGCATTTCATTAAAAGTTTGAAGTAGGATATCCGTGAAAGGTATGGAGATCATCGAGTTGTATATAATTTTTTATATTTCGATTTCATTGTGCTAAAAGCGCATAAATCTTAAATTGTCTCCCTTGTAGGAGAGATAAGTCCCTCGTAAAAATGATACAAAATTATTATGATCCTTGTTTCATTTATTGTTGGTCAGATTCAAATTGTAATGTTATTTAAACAGTTCGGCTTAAGTGGGCGTACGTTTATACTAATTATGATTTATGTATAGCTATAATAATTATCTTCATCATTATTCTTACAGGGAGTCCGTGGAGAGTAAATGTGATGGAAAACGCTAACGGCGTGATGGACCCGCCGTCGGAAGTACGAAACAATGAGTCTTCCGAATATATGATGATAAAAGGAGATCCCGTTCGTCACGTTCGGTTCGGGAAAAATGCTAGCATTGAAATTAGTGCCCCTGGATTTAGCCGTGAAGCTGTCGATGTCACTGTTCTAAGTAAGCTAAAAATTCATGGAAAATATTTCGAAATTAGAATCAGGGGGGAGGCAAATGATCAATATTATTTATGGCAAGTTTTTAATTCAGTCTTAATAATTATTTGGATTATTAAAATTTGTAGGCCCCACACGAAAACCGTTGTCCTACAGACTTTTAGAGGAGACAAGTGGAAATTTCGTTCTAGAGTTTACACCTTCTGAAGTAGGAACTCATTTAGTTGAAGTTCTGGTTGCTGGTAGAAGGTTGTCGGTGGCAGCAAAAGTCTATAATGCATCTCTAATCCGAGTTTTGGACGTTGCGCCGGGGGTAGTTGGTCAAACGACACAATTCAAAGGTAATTTGTGAGAAATGTTTTTATTTTGTAATTCAAGTGTGACTTTGAACTCTAACAACCGTCAAGATCGTAAATAGACCATAGGTAATGACCGAAGGCTATTAGAAACAAACATCGGCTCATGTTAAATGAAGAGGATTTGCTGGCGCCAGTTATTTTGATTTGTTACAAAAAGCTATTGTAATAACTGTAATGATGCTTGTTGTTGGGTTCTTGTTCTTGAGTTATGTGAAGCGAAGTTGAGAATTTTGTGAGAGAACCTTGTACCATTTGTTTACTTAAAGCTAACATGAGGAACGTTAATTGTTTTGCAGTGGATGCTTCACAAGCGGGAGAAGGCCAACTTGAGATATCCATTAACGATGGTGAGCTGCCAAATCAAGTGCGTGTGTTAGGTGGAGGATGCTGTTTAGTGTCGTTCACACCGGAACAAGCAAAGCCTCATGCGATAGACATAAAATTCAATGGTGAAACAATTCCTGGTTGTCCTATAATTTGTCAAGTGGCAGATACGAGACAGGTGGCTGTCTCACTTTCAGGGCTTGAGTTAATCCCTGTTCACCAAACATCCAGATTCCATATCGCTGTAGATGGATCCAGCTCAGCTGAACTTGCTGTCTCTGTGAAAGGGCCAACAGGTGATTTACCTGTCAAAGTGTCTGGATCCGTTCGATCTGGCTTCACAGCGGAATTCTCTGCGAGGGAAGTTGGAGCTCATACGATTACTGTTCATCACAACGGATCCCCTGCCCCTGGAACTCCATTTACATCGAAAGCTTATGATGCCAAACGTGTTTATGTTTCACCCGTGCCACGTGGAGCCCTTGGACGTACTATTCAATTTACAGTGGATGCCTCTCAAGCTGGAGAGGGTAATTTAGAAATTACTATAGGGGCAAAGGGTAGGAATGTGCCTACTCAAGTTCATCCTCAAGGGGGTGCTAGGTTTGCCGTGAGCTTTATTCCACTTGAGCCTGTTGATCACACTGTGACGGTTACATTTAACAAAGAGCCTGTTCCCGGCTCACCCTTTGCCGCATCAATATCTGCCGACCCGGGTCAAGTGGTTGTGACCGGACCAAGCTTAACAGCCGCTCCTATTGGAAAAACAGCTCAATTCACCCTTAATAATGTCCATAGTTCTCTAGATGACGTGGAGGTCGCCGTTGAAGGTTAGTACTTTTCCATCATCTTCTTGTAGCATTAGTAACAAATTGTCTATCCGCATATCTCACGGTATTCCGCAACAATGAGTGTGTGTTGTCAATATGGCCGTAAAAGTAATGCTGTTGGGAATTCTCAGGAATTTTTCACAGCTATACTATGTACAAGGTTCTTAAATGGAATGGATGGTGTGTAGGATACATATATTACGTGTCATTAGGCATTGTGTTCGTGTATACATTGTTTTATGACAACAAACAAATCACCTTCTTACTTCAGTAATACTTTATGCATCTATGCACCAGCTATACTACTCTTATTTATTTCTATTTTTTTTTATTCCTTTTTGCATAAGTATATCTGTAATTACTGCTTGAGAATATTTTCATTAGCTTTCATTATATTTTAATACTGCATCTGCTGCAAGTACATTTGTAAATTACACTTTGCAAATCTGTCATTATAATATGTCCGGATCAAAATTCACAATAATGTGAGTGAGAAAGCTCATTTGCCACAGCTCTTCTCACTCTCTGATCCTTACATGTAGACTTACAAGCCTTATTATGTGATATTTATTTCTGTGAATATATACATATACCGTGTAGTCTTTTAAGTATTCACTTTTCCCTTTTTTTCCAAAGAAACTGGTATTATTTATTTTTCTGTATGTAGGTAACCATGTAAGCATTTCAAGTGTGAGAAAATAATTTCTTTTATTTGAGACCACCTTATTTTAGAAGTGCTTTGTTAATTATTATTTTATGTATCTTGACGTAGTTCTGTAATGTACATAATTATTTTCGAACGCAGTAGGGTGTATTGTATATAAGTGTCATTGCATTGCACTACAAGGAGGAATTGTAATTACCCCGGAAACTTCGTGGGAATTTGGTTGAAAGTAGTGCAGATTCAAGATCATTCCATATAATACTATGGCTCTTTAGCACAACAACAATATAATAATAGTTGTGATTATGAATCAGCAAAAGAGTTTTTTAGTAGTTCCATTTAAAAAGTGGGATTTTAGTTTTAGTATGCCAAGTAGTAGTAATTGTGTATACTTCTATAAATAGAAAAATACTATGCATTATTTATTGTAAGTTCTCTTGCGCAATACTTTCTGCTCAATTATTTATTTTTTTCTTTTAGTACTTGATTATGTTGTTTTATTTTTTTCCACAGGACGTCATTCTTCCTCTTCTACTACTTTCCAGTACAGAGATAGGCGTTACTAGCCTTTGAAACTTACCTCTCAGACTTTGCTTTGTTTAAGTTATTATGAATAATATATTATTATATATTATTTTCTCATATAATTAATTATTCGTCAAATTTAGGCATCATCTCCCATCTTACTACTACATCATGCATTATTTTACTAACTGTTCAAAATACCAGACTTTTAATATCTTCTAATCCCTATTCTTTTAAACATGCACATTTTTTTCGGGAGTAGAATGTTTTTCCACTATAAACAATTTGATATTATAATTACTTGTAAAAAAAATGAACCTTTCACCTCGCTTCATTCTAGCACGTAATAAAATGCTTGAAATTTCTTTCACGGCTTGTTGGATTTATTTTAATTTTTGTTGTTTCATTGTATGTATGTACAATACTTGTATGATTTGTGCTTTGTGCTGGCTACAGGTATAATAGTAATATGCTGCTTATTTAGTAGAAAATGTTGCTTATACAAAAGATTCTCACTCAAGTGCATGGTTGTCAATTACAATAGCCCAGCTTTTTTAAAGTGGCGATGTAGGTTTTTTTTCAATTATAAATTTATTGCTGGCAGTGTAGTTTGATTAAGTAGCGAGAGATAGACAGAGAGGGAGGGAGGGAGAGAGAGAGTGTAAAGGCAATATTTTGGAGGAAACTGAGCTTAAATTTATATTTGGAATATAAATTAGCAATTAAGCTACAGAGTGAGATTAGTAGTTAAGTGCTTATGAAAAAAGAAAAGTTACGTTGGGATAATAAATTTTAGAGGAACATGCAAGGCTTATTAAATAAATATAGATTATATTCGATTGAATGAAAAACTTTTTTTCCGGTCTGTAAAATTCATATGAACTAGACCATAAAACTGATTGCGCTTTCGTTATTATTTACCGTAGCTTATATGATACTTAATTATTATTACTTTTTTAAATTATTATGTTATACAGTATTAACAAGCAAGCTGTTTCAGTTATATTGTGAGGTGGAGTAATTTAGTAAATCACAATTTTAGAGCTATTCAGTCAGGGACGCATTCAGTCCCATTATAGACTTTCGGCTGGTCCTTAAATGTGCTTTAGAGTTTTAGTGACATTTATTTTCAGGAAGGTGTAAGATTTTTTTGTGGTGGAAATTTTAGGGACAGGTTTAAAAAAAATTAACGTAGAATTTCAGGTAGGGTGTAGGTAGGTATGTAACTTTCACAGGGCGAGAGGGATTTTGAAGTTGAGAGTTAAAACTTTTCCCACAAGTGTTGCTTATGCACTGTGCTAATTTGTCGGTAATATAAATTGGAAAGGAACAGTTGAACTTGAGCGTATGAAAATAACTTGATTTTTATCATCAATGCAGAAACTTGATTTGATATCTTTACAAATTTAAAGCTTTGAAGTAAAAACAGCAGCACCTGTTTGTTTGTTTTTTTCAAACATGAATATGTTTTTACAAGGATGATCGTATAACAGGTCTGAGATATGTACGTATATGTATGTGGATAAGACCAGCTTGTGAGATGTCGAATGGGTGATTTAATTGTGTAAGATGAGTAACTGTAATTGTCTATTGTTGGAGTGTGTACCGGAGTTGATAATATTTTCAGTACATGCAAAAGGATTTTTATTGTAACCGTGCGTAAAACGCTTTTATCGTAATCAACTAAAAACGTTCCTAAAAAGCTAAAATAATCCTTTCTCCTTCATACGAATCATTAATCAAGCATTTTTTTAAACCCCTTTTCTTTTCTAACCTATTCTATTCTCATTTTGAAAAAAAAAATTGAACACATGCATGTTCACAATTGAATTCGCAATAATTAAAATTAACATTAACGACCCCCCCCCCCCGCAATGACATGATTGAAAACATACAAAATATTGTTTATTCATTCATACAAAAAACATTAACAACTATTAGGAGTATAGGTCGGTGGTTTTTTTTGTATGTTAAATCCAATAATAATTATTATTTATCGTTTAATTCCTGATTTTGAAAAAAAGTGACCTGTCTAATAAAGTTTTGTGTGCTCCATGTAACGTTCGTAGAAGTTTTTATTTTATTTTAATCAAAGTAGCAAATCCTATTGGCTCTTGGACATACACATCTGATAGGTGCTTGGTTGGAATTTCGGTTCTACAAGTATAACACAAGTGCAGATGTACAAATTATTTGAGAGCTTTAAAAAAGGAATTGTAATGCGACGTTTTTAAAATGATTGCTAATCAAATTAGACGGGAGGGATAAAAGATTTGGTGGTAAACGATATGACTGCTTTACGCACGGTTTGACAGAAATGACTTGATAAAGACATTAGATTTGGACTTTTCTTTAACCCATCACAATAGGACCAGGAGCAACGCCGGTCCCTGCACAAGTTCTGGAGAAATCCAAGAATACATTTGGTGTTGAGTTTACTCCTCGATCACCAGGAGAACACCGCATTACGGTTTCATTGAAGGGAACACCTGTTCCAGGGTCTCCTTTTGCCTGTAAAGTATACGATGTTAATGCAATAAAAGTTCGTGATACTGACAAAGGAATTGTCGGAAAGCCGGTCACATTTCTTGGTAAGAAAAACTTTCTTATTAGCCAAGGATTTATCGAAATATTTTTATATAATAATAATAATACATTTTAGTATTATTTATTATTAATGTTGACAATTTTAGTGGAAACAAGTCAAGCTGGACCAGGGAATTTAGAAGTCACAGTTAACGGTGGTCAAGTTCCGACCTCTGCTCAAGCTCAAGGAAGTCATACGTATGCAATTTCGTTCACCCCAAAAGAAGCCAAACCACACATGATTGAGCTTCGGTTTAACGGGGAGGACATACCAGGTCAGTGGTGTAGTTGAGAAGTCACTACTGATTTTTTTTTACTTTTAGCGTGAATTTCTTCTTGGATTTTAGCATATAATTTCAGAAATGGTTGTGGCTGTTTTGAGCCGCGAAATATTGTTGTTGACTGAAGGTGAAAGATAACGTTAAAATAAATTACAGGGAGCCCATTCAAATGTGAGGTTGTGGACGCATCAAAAGTAACAATTACTGGTGATGGGTTAGAAAAAGTTCCGATAGGTCGCCGAGCCACGTTCGTCATTGAACCTGAGGGGCGGCTTGGGCAACCCGAAGTGACGATTTACGGGCCAACCAAGAAGGTCGTCCATTCGTCCGTTCAAATTCCATCAGAAAATAAATTCTTGGTTGAATATGTGCCAGTAGATGTGGGTAAGTTTGGTGGTCAATCTTCATTGCAATTTAATCTAATTGTTGTGTGGTTTAGCGGCAAAAAATAGTAGACAAAAAGATGTTGGTTTTTGTATCATGATCTACATTATTTACAAGGGGTGTGCCTTACTTTCCTGGTGGTGGTACAATGTGTGTTGTAAGCATAGGGTAATTTCTGAGGGAAATGATTTCTAATATTATTTTCGATTTTAGGAGATCACTCGGTGGAAGTAGTCATAGGTGGAGTACCTGTTCCAGGAAGTCCATTTTTAGTAAAGGCATACGATGCTAGTAAAGTCAAAGTTACTGACATTTCACCAGGCGTACGGGGAAAGCCAGTTTATTTTTCAAGTAAGCTATATTTTATGGACTTTATGAAAATAAAGTCAGTCGTGGAAGAAAATTTTAAATTTATTTTTTGAATTAGTTGATGCAAGTCAAGCTGGAGCAGGAAATTTAGAAATTATTGTCTCCGTGGGTGGTCGCAATGTTCCAAACTACGTTCAAGCTGAAGGAAATGCTAAATTCCGAGTTAACTTCCGGCCACATGAAGCAGCACCTCATACTTTGTCTGTACGATTCAATGGCGAGTCTGTTCCAGGATCTCCATTTACATGCAAAGTAACGGATACAAGTCAAATTGTGGTTAGCGGTGCTGCTCTAAAACTAGCGGCTGTTAATCAATCGGCGTCTATTACTGTAGATCCGCAAGGTACTTATCTTTCGATGCTAATTTTAATAATTTTTGGCAACCTGGTAATTGGATTTGATTAATAGTAATGTATTTTTATGAAAACAGGAGCCGATGTAGGTACTTGCAATGTTATGGTACTTACGCCTTCTGGAACACACCTTCCTATTAATATGACTGGAGCGCTTCCAGATAAGCTCCAAGCATCGTTTACTCCACAGGAAGTTGGTAAGTCTGACAATGAAAGCTCATAATTTGAATAAATTCCTCGTATACCGCACGAAAATAATTATAACAAATGCCACCTTCTAAAAATTTGCAGGACCACATTCGGTCTCAATATTACTAGACGGTGAACCAGTAGCTGGAAGCCCTTTTAATTGCAATGTATATAATGTTGGGAAAGTTCGTATAACGGGTTTGGAGGATGGTAGAATTGGAGAGCCTATAACTTTTACTGTTGATGCTAGCCAAGCAGGGGAAGGTACTTTGGAATTAGTTGTTACAACAGGAAAGCAGTCGTTGAGGGCAGAAGTGACAGCAAGGAGTCGGGGATTGTACGACGTGACCTTTGTCCCACAAGAGTCTACATTACATTTTGTTAATATAACTTTCAACGATATTGATGTTCCGGGTAGTCCTTTCGAATGTGCCATTGAGGAGTCTTACTCAACCATTGCTGGACCAGACTTAGAGAGCATTAGCGATAGCTCATTAGTTCAGCAAGGAATTATTTCTACTGGTTTGGAAGCAGTTGTCGCCGGTACAGTTGCTTTTATAGACCTGGAAAAACGAGGAACCGAAACTCCTGAAATTATTGTTAAACGTAAGGGACTGTCTTCGTTAAAACTAATGTATTCATAAAGGTCGTGGGAAGGAAATTTTGGCAAGGAACGTCATCTCTTATTTCATTTTTTAGCTCCCCCAGGCGGCTCTAGTGTTCGGGTACGAACTCGAACTCTTCCATCGGGTTTGTTAAGAGCTGAATTTACCCCAGATACAGTTGGCACTTATGATATATCTATTATGGAAGGATCCAAAGCTCTAATTTTACCTCATCCTCTGCAGACAAAAGTTTTTGATCCACTTATGGTGCGGATGAGAGACAAAAACGAAACTGCAGTTCTAGGCCAAGAATATACGTTTACAGGTAAATAATTAAATGCAACGATACTAGCTTCTGTGGAAACTTTTATGTTTTTCATTTTGTTAATATTGTAAAAAAAATTTTTTACAGTGGACTTAACCAGATCTGGCCTTGATTTAGACTCAGAAGATTTATTAGATATTAAAGTGAAGGCAGGAATCGAAGATGTTCGATGCACAACACGAAGTCTTGGCAATGGAGTATTTTTAGTAACTTTTAAACCTGCTGTACCTGTAACTCATAGGGTTCATGTTTTAAGCAATGGTTTCAACATTAAAGGATGTCCCTTTGACTTACCCGTTGCTGACAGTGGACAACATTCCAAAGATACTGTAGCAACTGGGTCGGGATTATACATCGCACGTTGCTCCAGATCAGCTGGATTTACTATTCTTACGAAAGGTAAAGACTTGAAAATTAGAAATATTAACATTTGTTTGGCCAACTAATTATGAATACTGTTTTGTTGTTTAGGATCTTCTGGTCGAGACTTTGATGTAGTTGTGAGTGGACCTGGTGGAGTGGCTGTTCCAGTAAGATGTTATCAGCAAAGGGATGGTAATCTACGAGCGGAGTTCACACCCAACGTTCCTGGTTCCCATGAAGTAGCTGTATATCATAGAAGTAAACAAGTTAAAGGCTCTCCTTTCACGTGCCAAGTATATGACCCTCAAAGAGTGCAAATCGGAACAATCCCCACGGCTCTTACTGTTGGACAATCACTTGTAATTCCAGGTGAGTTATTTGGCTCAATAATAATTTATTTAAGATAAACTGTTTGTTTCCCTAACAGAATCAATTTTTCTATTTTCATATCCGACTTTGAACAAATTGGCAAGCTTAGTTTAAAATGCATAATCATATTGAATGTTTTAATTTTTGCAGTAAACATAACTGATGCTGGAAATGCTCTCCTAGAGTCAGATATCACAGGCCCCGAGGGTCTTCCCAAGCCTTTGTTTTCAACAACAGATGAGAGGACAAAAGAAAGTGTCCTCCGTTTTACTCCTAAGAGACCTGGGAAGTATAAAATCATGCTTAATTACGGTGGCGAACCAGTTCCTGGTTGTCCTATCTTAATTCAAGCTGAAGAAGCTGGAGCTGCTAAAGCTGAAGGCCCAGGACTTCAGTATGCCCACGTGGGCAAACCTGCCATTTTCCAGATTTACGGACCCGGACTCCCAGGCTCTCCGACCGTGATTGCCGAGGGACCTGATTCCGTTGCCAAATGTGAAGTGAAGCGAGTTTCCGGGGATAGAGAAGCCGGACACTTCCAGGCCTCTTATGTTCCATTAGAAGTGGGTGTTTTTGACATCAGGATCACATGGGCTGGAATCGACATTCCAGGCTCCCCTTTTCACCCACGTGTTGTCAACGGGACAAAACTTCGTATCATTGGAGGTTGGGAGGCTCATTTAAGCAATGAGGATAAGGCAGGACCCACTGAAGATGGCGTGATTCAATTAGCAGTGGGAGAGGAGAGAAAGATTGCTTTTAACACGGCGGAAGGAGGACCTGGAACCTTAGAAGCTAAAGTAGAAAGTATTGGAAGTGATGCTGCGAATTTAGAAGACTTCTGTAGAGTTGAAACTGCCGTTGCAAGTAGAGCCAAATTGTTTTTATCACCAAAGAAACCTGGAGAGTATAAGCTATCTCTAAAATGGGGACAATTTGAAGTGGAAGGTGCGCCACGAAAACTATTTGTCTATTCATTGCCACCTGGGTGAGATTATTTACAATAATAGTATTCAATATTTTAGGCTATATTTAAACTCATAAACTTGCGTGCGTACAAGCTACCATACTATTTTATAAAATTAACACAAAACTAAGTGGACGACACAGATTAATTAACACCAAGGGCCCCTTGGCAAGGGGAACAGTTTGTAGATAAAAGGATGTTTCTAATTATTTCAGGGAATTCGATGGCCCCGTCCTTCTAAGTGGAGCTGGTTTAGTGTCGGCTCGATGTGGTGAAGAAGCCTACTTTACTATCGATGCATCACAAGCTGGGCTTGGTCCCGCTCAAGTATCACTTCATTGTGCAGACATTCAACTTCCTGTGACAATTCAACCTGTTGGCGGAGGTGTATACAAAGGAACGTACGTCCCACGGGTCCCTGGTAACTATGAGCTCAATGTTCATTGGGGTGGCAAGTAAGTAGTTGATTGCCATTTGCTGAAAACGTTTACGAGGTGGCTCACCCATGTTAGGTATTTTTACTAGTAGTTAATTCATAATGATTGATTTTTATCACTGCAGGCTAGTTCAAGGCTGTCCCCTGCAAGTACAAGTCGGTGCTACTGGAGATTCTTCCAAGGTAATTTGCACCGGTGACGGCTTACGTGTTGGAACTGTAGGAAAGGATATCCGTAGCTTTATTGACACGAGACGTGCCGGGCCAGGAGAGCTAACAGCACAATGCATGGGTCCGCGTAAAACAGCATATTGTGAACTGTATGATCATGGCGATGGAACATTTACATTAAATATCCGACCACAAGAGCCAGGCAAGCATGCTCTTAGTATAAGATATTCAGGGGAGCATGTCCCAGGAAGTCCCTTCAATCTCAAGGTTGTAGGCTTACCTGATGCCTCCCGGGTAAAGGTTTACGGACCAGGAATCGAACATGGAGTTCTAGCAACGTTTCAGTCGCGATTCATTTGTGACACACGAGGAGCTGGAGCGGGTCAGCTAACTGTCAGAGTTAGGGGTCCAAAAGGTATATAGCTTTGTTTTACTCTGAAAATGTTGCTTGTGAGCTCAAAAAGAACTGAAATGTGAACTAAACTGAAACTCACTTGTTTTAATTCATCTGAAGGTGCTTTCCGCGTGGAGATGCAAAGAGAAAGCCAGAAAGATAGAACAATACTGTGCAAATTTGACCCAACTGAACCAGGGGACTATAGAGTTGAAGTCCGCTGGGCTGGAGAACACGTTCCAGGATCGCCATTCACTGTAATGATTTTCGATACCCAAGAAGAACTTCATCATTTCTTACAGGTTTGTTTTAACCTACGTTGAAATTCCAAAAATTATAAAATCTAAAAACACTTCTGAAAATCATCTTAATTAAAAGTGAACCTAGAAGAAAGTTAATTATGTATTACATTTATCCAGGGAGGATCGCCAGGCCCTGGGACTCAATCGGAATTTTATGGATCTACTGGATATTCCACTGGGCAAATGTCTTGGAAAGGATCACAAGCTCAACTTTGACAAAACCCCAAGGAAGATTATATGAAACAACGAGAGAGATGTTATTTATTTTAAAAAAGAACACCGAATCAACCTACAAACAAATATCAGCTCCAAACCTAATTTTAGTGTTATTTCTTCAAAGTTCTGGATAGTGCAAGAGTATATTAAATCATGTCAAGCGAAAATGTATAGAAATACTTTTATCGGTAAACCAGTGCAGTGTCAGTACTACTACAGTTAAGTAATACTTAGCTACTATACGAAACGCGAGTAGTGTGCTTTATTATTATTACTCCTACAAGGAGAAAATTTGTTTTGTTACAGTAGAGGGTGACAATAAACCGTTATCTGTATCCAAATATTTATTTCTTTCGGTAGTAAAAAGTAAAAATCATTTGAACATGGTTCGTTTAAATTATCCTTCTCGGTTAGAACGAATCAACAATACATGTATATTTTACTTACAGATTTTGGACCCATTAATTGGCAGCATAAATACTTTGAACCCAATGGTGAATTCCTTTGAAATACATAGATAACTACATACAAACCGTTTACACAGAACACCTAATCGTGTGAACCTAATCCAACCAAAACAATAAATGGCAACATAAATTAAAATTAGATAGATCACAATATTATAAATGACTAGGAAAAAATTAATGTTATAGCAATCTTCCACGACAGTAAGCCGCCCCACAATTGCAGTAAACGGTTCTCCCTTCTACCATTCCTTCCTCGTAGCTATAGTCCCAGGTCAACTCCGTTCCACCTATAGTATAATCAGCCATGAAATGAAATAATAAAGTACCATTATGTCCAAACCCAGACTGACGATAAAGATCGAAAACATCTTACTTTTAAGGTAACGAGACGCAAAAAAAGCCACCCAAGGAAACCGTATATCGTGAGTATCAAGAAAAACGTCTTGAGCAAACACGTTAGGTTGACACGAATGCTGTTTCAATAAAAAGAACAGTTAGTACAATTTTCGTTTATAAGTCCTCCAAGCACATGTATACGTTTTTTTCTTTAGGCAGCTTACATTCAAATAACGCCCGATATTTCCAATATTTTTGGCATCAATAGTATAAATTTCCGTGTCTTCACGTGGTCCGAAGAGTTGACGCGTTTTGGAACATAATAAGCCGTCTTCTTCCTTTTTTTCCTCCGATTCTGAGCTGACAACTCTTTTTCTTCGCTTCCCTGATAGTTAATATAAAATATAAGAATTGACATGTGGAAAGTTTTGACTTACATTGAGCACCTCAAAAATAAAATTGGAGCTGACGTTGTCACCTGTAAGTAGCGCATCATTAACGAAATAGCTTTTTGGATTGTTTGTACTTTTTTCAAGCTTTCCACCCTGTTTCTTTTCTTCTTTAGCTAATAAGTGAAAAGTCAGTTATGTTAGCAACTATACAATTATGAAAAGATGTTAATTATGAGGCTAACTTTTATTAGTAAATGAATAAATAATAAATTAATACAATGCTGGAAAAACCACCCATAACAAGCACAGATATTTCAATATGAAAAGGACATCCGCGTTGATAAAATTGTCCACATACATGTTTTGGTACGGCCATTTTTTCGAACAGGTTTTGACTTTGCCTTTGGTTCCACAGCCGTCTTTTCGTACCCTTTTTTGTGGATTTCGGCAAATTCGATGAAATCTATGTTCGCTAAATACTCGTCGCCATATTTGCCACCTAACTAAACACGGGAACCAACAAATGACGGAATTGTTGGAGTTGGAGGCTAATTTTACTTATCCAAATATTGGGTAAAATTATTTATGGTTACCGGTTACCTCATTTGCCTGCTTACTATTGAGAAGTTCTCCCGTGTAAACGCAAATAAAAGAACCTTCAGGTATGTCTTGCAAGGTACGGATAGCGTATCCTTTGCTTGATGTTTTGAAAACTTGGAGATTCCATTTGAGCCCATGTTGAACTACTCGATTTACACACGTGCTTCGGCATTTACATCTGTCCATAAATAGATATGTGTAAGCATTCGGAATTGTAGTATGTTTTACCTTGATTTCATTTTTGATTTAAGTAATGGTTATACAAGCTAATTTCTAAAGGAAATCTAAGGAAACTGAAAGTTGTCTAAAACACAGGAGTAACATCAGCAATATAGTTTAACTAATGTGAAATTGCAATTTTCTATCGTTAACTCCAACAGTGAAATCATGGGATTATATTTACATTTATGGTTCGTTTTATTTTAGTCACAGTGCACTTACTTTTGATTACATTCATAAATTCCCAATACGTATTTATCCCGTAAGCGCCTATGATTGTAACCTTTGGTGAAATTCTTCGGATCAGCGAAAAATTCAGGTTCGTTTTCAAATGTAAGCCGAACGCAAGCACATTTAATTTTATCCTACAGAATGGCAAGATAAACACTACAAATCTTAGAAATCGTCGAAGCATAACTGCAACATGTTCAAGTTAAATATACTGCAAATTATTATTACCGTGCAATCATCAACACAATCACAGCAGACCAGAAATTCCGATTCCGTGTTTACCGACACATCTTTACCACACATACGTTCATTTGTGTAGGCTATGTAGCCTGGTACTTCCTTATCTAACGTATTTACTTTAGAAATAGGGACCCACTCCTTGCCATACGAAATGTCCTAAAACATAAAACATGCATAAAACATGAAAGTAAAATATTCGTTTCCTCATTCCTGACTTTCAAAATTCTGCGAACACCAACAATCATGCAGAATATAATTTAAAAACTTGAATTTACATCAATGCGATGAAAAGGATTCTTAGTGATTTCAAATGTATCCAAACATTGGACTGCAAAATCAAAGCAGAAACTATCAATACCAAGGGGACACTCTAGCTTTGTAACGAAGTCTAGCACGTCCTCGATTGTATAAAGCTTCAGTCCACATGGAGTTTGATAATATATCTGTCTTCTCGGGTCGTCAGGATCAATTTTTCTGCAATTCAAGTAAATCGGTTGTGAATTTTATTAATCAGTACGTGTGACTGAGAACGAAAGTTTCAAAGCAATTCATGAAAATAATTAATATGCGAGTTGAAACTAATTCAATACCTATCCCAACCATAATAGAAGGGTGCGACCAACGGACCCAATTTCATTAAGTCTGATTTTATTCCTTTATAATCACCCCAACATTTTCTGTTACATTCGTGAGGTTTGTACACAACAGGCTTTCTTTTATACTCCTGAGGAATTTCAAGTTTCTACAAACAAAAGCACTGTAATTAATAAGGAGTGATTCAGCATGCGAATGGTACGGAGTGGATGTGCATTGGAATCCGTGAAAAATAAAAAAACTAAACTCAGGCACTAGCACCAGGAACATATGAGTGGGCAAAGTACTGAATGTGGATCATTTCAATTTTGATACCCAACGCAGAAGTTGCAACTTGTTACATGTCTCCCAGTGATATCTACAAAAAGGGCTTACCTTTATTTTCCCCTCATACTCTTCATTAGTATTAGCGGGAAGAATAGGTCGGATGGTTGCTGCAATAAACAGGAAATTTTTTTTAAATGTTTGTTAAGCAATTCTTTTTTTAAATTACTGTTATCTCGTAGAATACATACTACTATTCTCTTTGTAAATGGACAACAGCCTTGGAGAGCCCTTCCACACGTTAACTACAAGATGATTGGAAATTAACTGGAGTTTCGCCACAGAGCAATCCAGCTCCTTCACTCTGGCAGTCCACCACATGCCTGCGACAATGCAAGCAGTTACGTCAAGAGCTTTTTGAGTTGAATTCCACAATAATACGAATGAGCTTGTATTTCTAGGACCAACCACAACTTTACCCGATGGCGTCGGTTTTTTGGAATACGGAAATTCGTGTTAAAACCTTGAGTTTCTAAACTCATTCGGATGATCCAGTGCTGAGATGCAGCAGTGTCCAGTTCCCACTTGCAAGTTGGACAATTGGAAAATCCTTCATGTGCAACCCACGCGGGGGCGCACATGTGGGAATATTCTCGCTATTTTCCCCTGAACTTGCTACATATCGCTACAATATGAAAAATATTTAGTCCTCATCCCACACCATCAGGTAAAGCAGTGGTTGATTCTAGAAATACAAGCTCGAAATTTATTAAGGCGTTTCATTTAATACATTATTAATTAAACCACTAGGTTACCATTCCATTCCACTGTAGTAATCGCAGACATTCTGAGGTTTGCTAAGCTATTCTGTGGGTAGGCATTTACGTAATGCCGTATGAATTTTTGGTTATCAGGGTGCACATCTGACCATATCTTGCCAGCCGCGGTGTTGGAAAAGGTCAACCGTACATTTTTCGGAGCACAATACGCTGCTAAGCCATCGTCGAAGAATATTAAATACCTAAATTTACATCGTAAGTCATTAACAATAACATTGGCGCATCACAAACATGAACTTGTAATGTACCCTCGTGAAATAATTCATTACCGATTCTTATTTAGTGGTTTCGGAGGTTCCGCAACGACCCCGGCAAAGAAGAAATTCCCAGTAATTGTTTTATCCAAAGTTCGAGCAATAACTCGACACCCTACAGGAATCTGATGATCCAATGGATCAAAATAAGCTATGTGACGACAATTTACTACACGATCTTCCACGAACTTTCTTCTATTCATAATTCGTTCCCCCGGCACGAACTTCAGCCTGATGACTCTCTAAAAATGACATCAGAAAGGCAAACTAAATGATCAGCCATGACTAAATGACACACTCAAAACAAAAGTACTTGGAATACATTATCAATAAAGTTTTACTAAATAAATTTTTACCTTCCCAAAGTGATTCTCAATTCCTTCAATTATTGCTTCCCTCCAAGGATCCTTAAGTCCTCTCTCAAGTCCATAAACTTTATCTCCAACTTGAAACGCGTCTGATTTCATAAAACGAGGCATATTCGGGTTAAACACATTCCGATTTTCACTTTCCTTAGTCGTATCTCTGTCTGGTCCTGGGTCCTGAATCCCAACAAATCAATATTGCCATAACATTAAGACTCATTTGATAGACCTTAAGAACTCATTTATTTTAAATGCATAATTGATATATAATTACTTTATACATACATATTTATTTGGAAGGTAGGATAATAATCAATTCAAAATAGTTTATATCCAGAAACATTTCTTTCCCGTTCATAATTTGAGAAACCAAATATTCTCACCGTACGAGTCAACCGTCAGTATACATTAAAAATTCATTGCTGTGTCCACTTACATTAACTACTTCGATCTCATCCTCGTCATCAATACACACAAAATCCGGTTCGTCATGACAATTACTCTTCCCCGGGTTTGCTCCCGTAGAAATTGAGCTATGACCGCTAGCTCGAATTCCACTCTCGGAACTCATCCTTCCTGGTCTATACTGGCACTACTTCCCCTGTCTACAGCTGAATGCCCCCGCTAAGAATTTAAATCCACGTTCAATATTGGCGCTAAAATAAGCAAGTAAAACATCATATCCTTCAATTCCTTCATCGTCGAAGTAAGAAATTGACAGTACACGCTAACGATTTCTAAAATGTTTTGATACTTGGAATACGTTGATTATAGTAAATATGAATCATTAATATTTATTTATTGCCAAACTTTCGGTTATAAGCAGTGACCTTTCACAGGGCTAAAATATGACCATATTCATCATCATGACATCACCACCGATGAATTACGAAACACAATAATAGTAATAACCAAACTATCGTTAGTTATATACACCTCTGACACCAAAGATCACAAGAGACAAAAATAGGATTCACTACTTTAGGTAATTAACACGGCCCTTTTGTTCATGCTCAATGCCCACCTTAATCACAGTATTCGGACTCAGTCTTGACCGCTTCTCAATTTTATAAAATGATTAAGCACTTTTTTGTTACCTTATTTTAGAATGGATCGTTTCAAATAATGCTACACCCGATCTTCGTTTATCATTTTACACAACACGATTATACTGATTGCGAACAATTGAGCTACGTGTAGGCAACCGGAACAGTATAGTGATAGTCTACCATAGCTCCATCACATCCGTCATAACCCACCAGAACCAGATGTACTCCGTTCTTTTCCGATGTTCTTTGGAGCTAGATTTCGTTGACGTTTCCAACAGTTTCCAATTAGTTCTCTACAAGAATGTAACTATATGCATATGCTTCTAATTTGCATGTTACGGTTTAAAACTTCTTAACGATTTACTCACCGAAAATAGTGAAGTACTATTAATTAGTACGTAATTACGTCTGCAACGTTTATACGTTATCGTTGGGTGCTGTTGACGCAATTATAGCGTTCAGACGAAGCGATTGCATTGTCGTGTGGTTACTCCACCTATAAACAAAATAAATGTCGATGAATTAAATTAACTTCTGAAAGTTTTGAAGGACCTGACTGACCTGAGGAATTTATTCAGGAAGAAAAACGTCAGTCGCAGAAGCGCGTTGCTAGAAATCTCACCATCGAAAAGAAATAATCGGCGCGGCGATTGGACGCGCTGTATAGTAACGCGCTGGTATCTGTTCTTGTTTACTAGTCCGCTAAAGTACACTTATGTGTCACTCACCATACTGGTCTGGTACACTGATATATATAGGTTGCTTCTACATATCCTGTATAAGTAATGTATATAGATAGACCGACAATCTATCCGAATTAATACTTGTAGTAATGATAACAGGTTCCTACAATTTCGTGGAAACTCGAGAACTACAATCAATCCCGGATTTAATAGTTGACGCGTGAGTAACTTGAGAAATTCATTCAGTCGAAGCATATAGCAGCATATAATAGGACACATCATAAACATGAGTTTGGAAATAACTCCTCCGACTACAGACCTCCAGAAACAGGATATCCTCTAACGGGATACTCTCCCGTAAACTCTCCTAATAAACATGACCGATTTTTCCTTTACCCTTTGATTATTTATTTTGGTGCATTCATATAGGAGTAGATAATGCTTCTCATCGTCCAACAATATCAGCAATATTTGACATTGTCCGGGTTGTTGCGGCTGATGAAGTTGGCTGCTACAGCGACAACTTGGTTGACAAGCTAATGTTTATTTGGCGGGGTTATCTCCGCTTGAGGGTACCGTTTGTGGGTCTAGGAAACTTCAGCAATGCTTTCGCTCAAATTATTTTTGGCAAAATATTTTTCCATTTTTTTACCAAGAAAACGTTTTGTACAATTATTTTTCGTCCAGAACATTTTTGTCAAAAAATATATAATCAAGAAACTGGTTTGTCCATATCTTTTGGATCCACAAAATTATTCGTCTTATGTACGTCCGAAGAAACAATGACGCAAAATATGAACCAACTAAAAGTCTTACCGATGCACGACACTGAAAAACGGAATTCCAGAAATTTTCAAAAAAAACCATGTTGCGAGTTAATTGGCAGTTAGCGCAACCGCTTACGTATCTCCCGTATAAAACTTATAGCACTTATGGAACGTATAAACCAAAATTTTACATGTAAAATTTTCATCTATACGTTCTATAAGTGCTATAAGTTTTATACGTGAGATACGTAAAAAGTTGCGCTAACTGTCTAATATGTAAGGACCCTCTAATATTATACAAATCATACTAATACCCAACTTTTTGCAAAACAGTAGTGTTTTAGCTTCACAGTGCTGCCCAAAGCGAGGCCGGGAGTCCACTTCTTTAACATTACGTAAGTAAATGGCGAGATATGACTTACGTGAGCCTTCTGTAATAAAATGTATGGGAATTTCATGAAATGGAAAAATGTGAAACATGCTCAAAAAGTGAGTCTTTTTTGTTTTTCCCTAATGTTTTAGGGGGATTAATTAAAGAATTATTCATGACCCATCTCTCTTGCATTTTTGGTTGATAAAGCTACAGTAAAAACTCTCTAAGACGGCCTACACTTAAGACGGTTTTCCTTTACTACGGTCGAATTGGAAAGTCCCGGCAAAGCTCCATATACTTAACATTAAGGAGACCCCCTTTAAACCGGTTACCCTTTAAGACGGTTTTTCGATAAGACAGTCTGG
>JAQFXU010000420.1:0-55615 GCA_034693705.1 Spatulosminthurus flaviceps | reverse complement strand
TCCTAATTTCCACCAGTTTTTTCAACTTTGGCCCTCATATCTCGGCCAATTTTAAGAATTTCCAAAAACGGCGAAAAATTGCACTGAAAAACATGTTCCTAAACGTATTAGTTCAACAATGACTCAAATCGCCCCATTGTTTCTCGAGATACAGCCTTAAATCCTAATTTCCACCAGTTTTTTCAACCCCTTTTCAAGCCCAAGGTATTACAACTGAAATAATACTGAAATATTTACATACCTTGTAATATATGTCAGCTCATCTTTAGCGTATTGCTTCACATTTTACTCTGTTGAATAAAACATCCAGTGTGGTCATCATTTTGAGAGGAAGAAATTTGTGGTTAAAAACAATTAATGACATTTTCAATGCCATGGCCACTAAAATATTTTATTCGATGGAGTATCGCACGGAATGTGTCACGAGTATTGACAAGCGTGATTCAGTTCATATTTATCACCGGAAATATTTCCCATTAATACTAATTACTGCTACAGTATTACGTCCCATTTAATTTGGCATGAATAATTGGAAGATTCCAAAGAGGTCGAGAACTGGCGCCTGAGGCAATTTGATCGAGTCTGTAAAAATCTTATGGTGACAAAAGAACGTAATTTAATAAAATATATGGACAATTTTAGCTTGTTGGATGACAGCCTGCGGTAATTGGATGGTTGGGTATGTCTCCAGTGTAATCAAGCTTGTGAGGAGCTCCATGAGGATCAATTATTTAGGCAACTGTTAGACTTGATCCGGTTCGCAGGTCAAGTTAGATAATTATTAAGATTTGGATGGAGGATTTTGAAGCATGAAAGCAAACACAAGATGGCGAGTTATGGAAAGAATGAGAAATGTTTTTTTGAAAAAGTTTATCCTATTCGTTGTTTTTACCTTTTCTGTCCACACAAATGAAATACATGATATTCTTTACTTTATAATGATTTTCAAAATTTTCGTAAATCGCGCCAAAAACGTTTAATGTATTTGCAAAATATGCGAAGTTAAATATGGAGGGAAATAATTTTGCAGAGCAATCCGCCAAATTCCATGGCTATGGGGAAGACACTAGCAAGAGTTACTTATTGTTAGCTGCTCCATGCAAACTCACAATTTTATTAGGTGTTGTGCAATTAGGTTTGGAATATTTACACAAATAGATTGAATTGAGCTAGGATTTTATCCACTTTCAGATAATTTCATGCGCCATTTATCTGACATGCAATGCCATATAATGGCAAAGAGGATACCTAAGCAGCTCAATGCTACTGAGATTTCTGCTATGATGTCCGCGATGGACAAACAAACGACAAGGATCTTTATTGGAGCCAGCAACTCTTCCGTAGCAGACACGGTCTAAATACAGAAGATATTTATTGGATTATTTTGACAAATTTTTCATACTAAAAAACAGAAAATGATTTCAAATTACCTCCTCAATCCAAAGGAGAGGAAACATCACGTGGGGCAGGCTAGCAAAACTAGGCATCGCCTCGTAAGGCTCTAGCTCCACATTAACTTGGATTCTTAAAGTTGCCTTAATAGGCAGGCCAATGTGCTGAAAAGAGAAAAAGTCCTTTCAGTATCATTTATGCTAATAATGCTCAATGCTCAAGGGGCAACGTCGTCTTTGCGGGGGGTCTCAAAATGTCTTCCAGATACCTGGACATTAAATTGGCGGTTGAAAGCTTTGGAAAATGGCGGCTAAAAACGTGTGATTTTTAAAATGGTGGCTAAAACTTGCAATTGCTAAAATGGTCGCTAAAAGTTTAGGAAAGCCAAAACGGTGACTAAAATCCTTGGATGTACGACAATAGTGCTAATAAGAGAAATTAATTGTGTGTGCAGTTACCATGCCGTATAAATTTCAATATAACCATATACACAAACATTAATTTTCGACTTTTTCTTCCAATGAACTCAAATATGTCTTAAAAGGAAAAATGCTGGGTTGTACACTGTTTTTATACATTTCTAAGGCAGGAGTGTAACACTTCGCGTAAATTTCATTCGGTTGACTCAGACTCTCCCCCTACTACAGTTTTTAATTATTGCGCATATATAATGTCCTGCGTATATTTATTTTCTACCATTTCACGTACCGGTTCAATGTCTGCATAGCTAGAGTAGTCACCATGAGGTACCATTCCAACAACTCCGTCCACAAAATCTTTATGTGCCCCCGCAAAGTGAGGTCGAGATGCAAAAATTGGGGCTCCTGGTAAATGAAAGTGAAAATGTAGTAAATATCTTACATTTGTATAATAAATTATTTTTCAATGCACATACACAACAGATAAAGGGCCCATACAGGCCCAAATTTCGATCGGTCCAAAGATTGGTGGCAGAAAGTTTGGTGATAGAACAAAAATTTTGCTTCATCTGACCAAATTTTGGATGCATCGACCAAAATTTTGTCTTCATTGGTCCATATTTCAGTTAATGGTGTATTGAAATTTCGAAAGCAATGGCCAAAATTTTAAAAAGATTAAAATAATCCTTACCACCAATACAGGGTGCAAGAGAAATGACCCCACCCTTCTTGCAATATTCCCACGTGTCCCGGCAGTAGCATTGATTTTCTGGGTATTCATCCACATTACCAAATAAGTCAGGAGAGAAACCGAACCTCAATGTTGGAATACCCATCACCTCGCTCGGCTCATTGTAAACCATTTTCACAGTTCTGTTATATTTTATTCAAAAATAATGTAAATTTCAAGTGAGAAACAGCCAAGTATTTCCAATTGCTCACTCCTCACCGACAAAGGTCCGTTGAAAAGGCGCTGAGAATTTTATGCTTGTTTGTGAAGGGTGGGAAAATTGTTCCATCCGTCCCATCCAGTTTATTACATTTTGGATTCTTCCAAAATGATAAACTTGACTTTCCATTCCACGACACGGTTTTCCCAAAGTTATCGTTGTTATCTTTCCCCGTTTTAACCACCCATAATTCATCCGCCGTCCCATTTTTCTAGTTTTCCATAATACTCATACGTTACCCCATATAATAATTTTATGCAGAATAATTTTTTCATGGTAGCACAAAAACATTTGACTCACATCATCAAGGAATCCAAAGTCGCCATCTTGAAGTCTCTTGGGAATTTTAAAGTCACCCGCATACATATCAGCACCAGGCAATGACAACAAGGCCATAAAATTCTCTATTGAAATCCCATCAAAAAGGTAATCTGCCACGGAATGTGTATGGAAAATCGGCTCCCCTTTTTGACTCAGTAAATCATCCAACATTTCAAGAACAAAGGTTTGCTTCGTGATTTCCCAAGCTAGTTTTACTATTCCCTGGGATCAGTAGAAAGAAAACTTTCAAAATTACCGGGTAAAATTTTCAGTAAAATACTTTCAAATCATAAAATATTCTTACAACGTAAGGAACATTGAGCATGGTTATATTGTCTTGGTCACTTCCATAAGACAATTCCGGTCGGAAATAGTAATAGGTCTTGGGTCGATATTTGACAGTCTCGTCATTCACGTTTAAAACTAATTTCCTCCGTTTCTCCCTTGAAAGAAGATTTAAAATATTTTATTAGGAAAAACTCGTTGACAATTTGGGGACAATCATGTGGCTAGTAATAATATTATTTAATTATTCACTCGTAAACGTATGGCCCAATTTCTTCCACAATGGGCTTCGCTCCCCTTAGGACTTCATCTGGATTAGTTACGTTGAAAAATGTAAATCTCATGTAAATTGGTATCGGTACATCGGTCCAAATATCCCAAATTTGAGTTCCAGGTTCTAAACGTAGTCTCTATTACACAAACAAACAAAAAACTATGAGTTCTGAAACCCCCCCCCCCTGAAAAAAATCCGCTGAGGTGTAACTCCCCTACAAATTAAAACAAGTGTTCTAAATATTTATTTAATGTTATGAAATTTTCAAATATTCGGTGGCTGTTAATCCTTATTAGCCAGGACGTGTTTTCTCCCCCTCCCCCACAGAAAAAGTACCTTCCATGCAGAAAGCTTCTTACCTTTGACAGCTCTGAATTAACAATAGGGTCCACAATACCCCACCTTATCACAACCGTCCCAAGGAGTCCAACTGTGGAGAGGATTCCCAATATCTTGGGAGTTAGTAGACCCATACTTTTATAGGTCCTAATAATTTTTCTATATTACAGTGATAAAGAAATGTTCCTCTGCATTGAAACAAGACGCCGCACTAACTGTTGGGATTAAAGCTATAGCAACGTGTGATATTGACAGTAAAAAAGTGAATTTCATGGGGCAAGTTGTGGATCCAAATATAAAACCACCATTATTAAATTTCCTCAACTATTTTCAATGCTATTAAGTAAGCATTGTGTAATCACATACGAGGTTCTCTTTGCAAATACTATTTCCATATACACGGAAGACCAGGTGAATCCTTCAAAAATATTTATTCATTATTCAAAAGTATCAAACACTTTATAATTACTCGTACATACATACATGGCATGCCAATATTTTGAACAAAGCAACGGAAGCATATTCACAATGAGTGAGCTGGCACATAAGCAAGTGCAAATCAGAAAATGATGGTCATTATATGCAGGGACGTATAGACGTAAAATTTTGTCCAGGGAATGCCAAAGGGGACTGGGTAGCAGGTAATGCCAAGGAATTGTGGGTAGGACAAAAAAGGCGCCTTATCAAATAAACATGAACAAAACAATTTTAAAACTTTTTACTCTTTCCCTGGCTAAAAATGTTTTGCCAGTTGAAGCGAAAAATTCCACAACAGTCAGTTTCTGTGACTCGCCTACTACAAATTTGACACGGGGAAACTATAGAATTCGTAATTGGGGATCATTCCGCCTTTAATTTTCAGATGATATTTTGTCATTTCATTTCCCGAAAGCTATTGCATGATTTTGATATTTTTTATGTTTTGGCGGAATATTTACTTTTCATAACTTCAGGACCGTTGATTGGATTTAAAGCACACGTAACATTTTCAAAAGCTATCGAACATAGTTATCATGTCATCGGAATCTATAGGTCTAAAAGTACTACATTCCAACCTCTATATATTCTATGTATTAACATAATGTATTGCAATAGTTCCCACGTACACTCGCACCCTAGGACGTGTTTTAAGCCTCAAGAGATAAATTCTCAGCACGCGAGCACACACTTGGAAAATGCATACGTGCACGTGCTCTGGGACGTCTGTGACTATTCATGTAGTGAGAAATATTAATATTATAAATAATTTTGGGAAGCGCACTTTTATCTCACAAGCATAAATGAAAGTCACTTGTATTGGAAGCAACGCATTGTCAACGGATAAAACTAGGACAGCGGAAATCCAGGAGACATCAATTACTGCAGAGTTCTGATAGGTTTGCATGCTAAAAATCATCGCTCCGCGATAATTTGATGCTGTCGCGTAGGGCGGCATCAGCCCACCCTACCGTCCCCCATACACCCTTTAGTTTATAATGTTGAGGTCACATTAAAGTTTCATGTAAAAATTTCGAAGTTTTAAAAAAAAATTAATGCAAAAAAACATTTTTCAGCCAAAAATAAATTTTTGATAAAAAAATAAAATTTTAAAAAATTTGGGAAAAAATATTTCAACTGAAAAAATTTTCTTATTGCAAAAAAACATTTTTCAGCCAAAAATATATTTTTGATAAAAAATTTTTTTTTGGTTTTTATTTTTTTACGAACGAACACACGGGCCAATTTCAACCAAAAACGAACTTAGCCGAGCTATGACCCTAAGTAATGTTGAAACAAATTTTGAATGTAATCGGTTGAGTATTTTTTGAGTTATCGTGCCAATGGACACACAGATGTACGGACGTACGGACTTACGGACGGACAAAGGTATTTTACTAGGGGGCTGACGCCGCCCTAAAAACATATTATTTTTTTGTGTAGGTGAAATGTGGATTGTAATGCAGCTAATTTATGTGTATTATATACATACATATCGTCGGCTAAAGTCCAAAAGGAGCTATATGCAGAAATCGCTTGAACGGAAATTAGCATGTACTACCATGTATAAGCGAGTTGTGCATATAGCTCCTTTTGGACTTTAGCCGACGATATGATAGTTTACTCCAGAACAATCTTTTTACCTCAACCTCTCACCTACAAGCGCGAAGCGGACGGGGAATTAATCAGTGACTGCATTCAACAATAAGTACTCATTTCCATTTTTGTGGCAGCAGTGACGCCACTTCGGAACATCTAGATGTGAGCTCACTCACATCCTACAGAAACTTTCTAATACCTTCCTTATGTTAGAAGGACTCTCTCCGTGTCCTACAATAAATTACATTAGCCAGTCTCCGACGTTTTCAGCATGAACGACGGGTTTTATCTCCCTCTACACGCAGCGCCCTACGGCGGAAGAAATAAGCTTTACTACTATGATAATATTCGTAATAGCATTAACAAACATAACCACAGCCGTGCCAGTTCTATGCGAGATAAGTTTGTGCCTTATATTAAACTAGAAAACCCACCAGCCACAGACGTGGTTGGAATGTGGCATCTTGTGGAAAAGTTAAGAATCTGTGTTCTTTTTTTAGTATGCCTACACCATCTATGTACAGAAGTAATGAAAATCAGCGAACTAAAGTGACTACAACTCGGCTCATTTAATACAATTGATGATTGATGATTGATTCCATTATTTTAACTCGTTTTCGCAGAATTAATTTAATATTGTTATAAATATTACGACCGTAGTTAATGTGTGTATTATATTTTACAATAATTGGGACATTACTGGTAGAAATATTTGTATAAAAATTGTTCCCCCATTCAACAGTAATAAAGACGAAGTTCGAAATCTATTTACTATTATAAACTTACAATAATTAACGTAAATAGCGCTTATGTTTGCCCACAAACAGGCAATTGACCCCAAAATCCTAGAATTTATTGCCCAAGAAGCAACATTTTGCTCTAAAAACCCTTCAAATAGACATTTCCATAAATACAAAATAATTTTCAAGTAAATTTTTGGATGAAAACAAACGAACCTTGCCGGATATTCAACCAGATATCCAAATTAAATGGTACAATACATATATTATGTACATATGTAAAGAAGTGGCGGTTGTAAGGGCTAAGGCCGAATCGACCTTGAATAAACAATTATTATTATATATTATGTACATTAAATTAGTTTTTCATTTGAATATTGTTTTAGGATGTTATAAACTTTTATTACAGTTTTTAATAAAATATTTTTAATGACCTCAGAAAAAGTTGAATTGCGAAAAAAACAGACGACACCCGCTTATTTCATGATGAAATGGACCCCTGGACATGACTATGAAAATGTTCAAGGATTTTGTCACCCTTTCTTACAAAAGCCACCACACATTTTCTGCTGCTCCCACTTCTCTGCAAAATTCTCCGGAATTTTTTCTGGCGTACAGCATCGTCGAAGCCTTTACTCTCTTTGGGTTCATGTCTACCTGGCTTTTTGAAATCTCTGTCAATCATTTATTGGAACAAGGAATTTCGGTAGGGTTTTTATTTTTAGCACAAATAGCGTTTACAATGGAAACGCTTCGTTACCCTAAATCACTAAAATATTTTTGATTTTTATAAAGGAAGCCCATAAAAAGCAGGGAAGATTTGGTGAATAAATTGACCACCTACAAACATGTAGCACTTCTCATGGAAAACTTCAATTACTTGTATGGGAAAAAAGTGGAGGTCATCAAAACGGTCATGACAATATTCTGTGTGATTTCGAATTACGTCCTGGTTCGCTTCTTTACTTCCATGGATAACAACTTGAGAGGTTTTCTAATCAATGCGGACATGTTTGCTATAAGACCCGCACTAGTACGGTCCGTACTGGTACTGTATATAGTTTATGAAAATCGCATTTGTTTTCATTCTCGGCTTCCGGCGTCCCATACATCATAAAGAAACTCTGAATTTATAGTGCAAAATATTTAATTTGTTTTGGTTAGTTGTTATGCTCTGTAATTTAATTTCCACTGTCTTTGTAAATCATTTAGAAATCGAATCGCTAAAACTGTTTTTGCTAATGATTTTATTTTTTTCGGTGCAATGAAAATTATGACAACACAACGTCAATGATACATCGATAAGGTGAGAAATCCTAAATTATTTGAAACAATCCGCTTGTTGCTTGTAAATATCCTGTGCTCAAGCATTGTTAAATTATTATTGGTAAATAAATCACTATATTTACCACTTACAATACATTAATTTTTAAGGGGAGACATCACTTTTAAGTTATTTTATGAAATAAATGTGTTCATATTCATTAAAATTATTTGATCATATTCTACAAAATGTGCAGGGGTTCTGATCTGACACATTTACACAATTTAGAATTTGTAAATCAATCAATTCTTAAAATTAATTTGAAAGGAACTTTGGAAATTGATAACATTTTTGACAAAATTACATAATAATTATCGTTAGCACTGTTATTGCACAATCGGAATTTAAAATGCCCAGCCACCGCCATGAAACCACGCTCCTCACCACCAAAACGGTCGGGGATGCTACAACATTGGTTATGCATATATTCCTAATGAAAGCCTAAAAGTAGGTTCACAATGGATCTGAGGACAAAGTCCACAAACAGTGGCGTTGATTCTTTTTCTATTGTATGAAACTGGCCTACTTTTATCCCAACGGGGTCAATTGCTCGTATCCGCCTTTTCATCCATTCTGAATTTTGCAGAAGCAATTTTCTTTGTTTGCCCCGAGCAAATTCCAACTCGGATTTTATTGTCTTCATAGACTCCTGAATGCAGTATGTTTTTCCAAAAGTTGCCACAAATACAACTATAGCGTAGATGGTACACGCTCCCAGAAAATAGGCCTGCACAAAGTTATGGGAAAAGCACCTAATGGCCATGTATCCAGTGAGCACGGAATTTGAAATGAACAACAATTTAAACACATAAATTGTTTCGCAGTAACTCTTGTTGAATAAGCCCAATAGTACTTGAGTATTCACAGCACGGGATAAACAATCCTCCAGATCTTCTATCTTTGGTTTCAGTTTCCTGTCCAAATTAAATGTAATATTTCAGTTATTACTACTACCAATAAAACATTACAAAACTCCAACACCAAATCTTTCAGATGGTTTACAATAAATTAAAATAAAATTATACCGCAGCTTCTCAAGTCCCGCTCCAAGAGCCCGGCTGACATTTTCAAAAGTCAGCAGACAATTTTCTATGGCCAAAATCATGACAAAGCATGCACTCAGCTGGAGTAGAACTTCGTGAACCCAAAGAATTAGAAATATTAAAGGGTTTTGTAACTTTGGTGCAAGTAGTTGGAATATATGAAATCGTGAACAAACTATTGAAACAACAATTTCATATAGTACGATTGAATAGGGACCTACAAGGGGCAAGGACACCGCCATCAATTCTCGGAACGTTAATCTGTTACATAATTCCAGCCAGAATTCAAATCTTTTTTCCCATCCCGCCGCAACTGAACTGAACCAACGGCCCCGTTTAGATGACCCAGGATGTCCCACATCCACTATCCATGCTCGATCTTCACTGAAATTGTTTCCCCCCCAAAAAAATGAATTGAAAATCCAAATCGTGGTGTCTGCATTTTTATACGACATGTAAAATTGGAAGATGAGTGTTAATGCAAAATGAAAAGTGTTCATTAATTGTAAGGTTAGATCGATTGTTGATTCAAATTCCCGCGCACCCGTCACATGTAAAAATATATTGTAGAAGGAAATCATAATTCTTAAATTGAAATAAAGAACAATTGCGACAGAAATTACACTCCCCTTTTTAGTGGATAAGTGTAATCGCGCCCCTTTGTTCTTGTCTATTGTTAATTTAAAAGGAATGATTTGGCAGTTGGTCCCTATTTCTACTAGTCGAAGGAAAAATTTCAAATCTTTTTTCAGCAACATGACCGATTGGCAATGAGTGAATTTTCTTCGCTTGGGTTGGGTTGCGTTGTTTAGTTTTTTAACCCAAGATTTATTGAAATTCAATTTACAGAAGATTTGACAGACAATTTCGATGAATCTGGACAATCTGTAACAGGTTATCTGTTCAATAATGGAATCGGCCGGATTTCAAAAAGCGTCGAAGAAATGTTGATGAAATTTTTGTTGATGTGCTGTGACTTATTTTAGTGTGCTGGTATATAATTTACTCTAGTAATTTTTTAAAATTCTATTGTTTGGTCTAAAAATTATTATATTTAGGAGTAAGGAATTTACTGATTGGAAGTTGTTTTTTTATTCTGGTTAAGACTTTAAAGGATGTGTTGTACGCCTAACTGCGACCTGCGAAGGAATTTATAACAATATGAATCCACACAAGACTTTTGTTACGATGGTATTGCAGAAGAGAGTCTAATAATTCGAGCACCTCCAGTTTAAGTAAAGTAGAGAATACCCGGAAATAAGAGAATAGCCATTTTAGGATGTGAATTTCACTTTAATTCACAAGGTAAACTTTTGAATAAGATATTAACCCGTGTCCGTGGTATTAAACACGCGTCCATGGAATTTTGGGTACTCAAAGGATTTTCTCACGTAACTGAGCGTCTCAAATATCATGGAAATGACCTAACCATAGTTAAAATGGAAAATAAATGATTAAAAAAATAACCCGTGCCTCCATGAAATCCACGTCCATGGAATTTTGTGCATTCGAAGAATATACCCTTACTGAATTAAGCGTTTCAAATATAATGAGAGTTAAAGACCCGTGGCCCGTGGGAAGAGAACTTGTCCTTTAGTTCTAAAGGCAAACCACCTGAATAAAAAATTAACCCGTGGCATTATTTAACAAGCCTCTACTGAATTACATGGAATTACAGGTACGGAAATATTTCAATACTATTTAAGGTACCTTGTAATTACTGCAAGAAGGAATGGAGAGGGCTCGAGTCTATAAGAATTATCGTAGTCCAATGCTTCGAATAGGAATTGTGGTTTGTGGTAGCCTAGTGCTTAAGAATATGAATTATGGTATAGGCTTCTGCTTAAGGTTAGGAATTATCGCAGACCAGCCTTCTGCTTAGATTATGAATTACGGTAGCCTACTTGTTATACACTTTTACTGTAAGTTTCTATTACATTGTTATGAATAGTGTATTGAATGTGGACTTGAAAGTGTAAGTAAAAATGGCTGTGATACTTTGCTTTTACAAGTGCATTAGTAATTTAGCAAGGTGGACTCATGGAAACAAAATAATAAGATAGATAAATGTTTATTGACTGATACGACATTAGTCCTTACAGTCATTATGGTTCATATATTTCATTACATAAATACTCCCTTTGCAGGGAATTATAACTGAATAGTTCATTTTGGATATATTTTGTTTTTTAAAATTATTAATGATTTTTTATTACTGTGTTCAGAAAGAACATAATAGCCATATTGTTTATACTTGAAATCTGTAATGAACATGTCAATCCAAAGTTAAATGTACTCCAAAAATTGCTTTTGTTAGTAGTAAAAAGGGCGAAAAATCTCTGGCAATCAAAACTTACATGCAAATTGTAAAAAAATTAAATGTAAAGAATATTCCAGTTCAGAGATGACAAATCCTACGGGAAAAGTACTACAAAATGTCTAAAAAGTTCGGTTAGCATGTGCAAATCCTTTATGTATAATAAATGAATACAAATAATCAATGACTTGCAAGCATGAATAATTTCCACAAACTAAACTCGTGTTACACACTTCAATACAACTCCCTAACATAAAACACTGGGTTAAAATCCATCGGATACCCAAAAGGGAATTCTATGTATATTATGCATATATATTATGCAGTATTATTAGGGTATACATTATGCAAACTCAGTTCATTTCGATTTTGCTGAACGTTTTCCAGTGGAATGGTGAAATACTCCACCCGAGCCACATCATTTCCAGTTTTAACCTTCAGCAATAATGAAAATAATCCATACCGCTCCCATGGTTCCAGTAGTACGTACGTACCACACAGAGTTGAGACAACGGGTGATTACCACGAAACCTTATATCGATCGTCCGTAGTAAATAAGGGGAATTAAATGCACAGATAAATCGGAAGGTTGCCCCTGAAACCTTCCGGTTTAAAAAAATTATTTGTATATAAGATTGTAGCCACGAATTTTAAAATTTCCACCCTTCCCTGTAAAAATGGGTGCAATCTTTGTAGCCGTTTTACTCGTTTTCCCCAAAATATGGGCTAGACAAAATCCCACAGGAGAACATTTAGAATTCTCTAGAATCATTTCTAACATGGAAAACTGTGACCCATTACTTTATTTCGGCAGTTCTCCAAATGAACTTCCCATAATAATTACAATCAAGAAAAATATCTTGGAAAAATTCACTACAAGTTATCATCCCATTATTTATATTAGATCCTGGCAATGGTATTTGAAGGATCATCAGCCCGAATTTTCCTTCTACAAATGTAAATTGCTCATAATGGCATGGGAAGATTATGCTATAGCCAATATAGCAAGGTACCCAGACTTCGTCAAATCCAGACTTTGGATCAAGGACATGCCCAAAACCCGAGGTGAAAATGATTTCGTACTTTTAATATACCCTCAATCAAAATCAGATTTCACCCCCGAAAAAATACGCGCTTTTAATTCGGAATTCATGCAGCCAGGAGAGTTTAGAAAATTTCCAGATAATTTATATTTTGTTGAATGGGATATGGAAAATAATTAGAAAATAACCAAGATATTTTCCCTCCAACCCTATTGCTCCCGCAAAAGGCCAATCTGCATTAGAAAGGAGACTCCCGCCAAATCTTCGAAATTTTTTCAAAGGAAAACCCATCTCATGAAATACAATTTTCATAAGCATGCACTCACTGCTACGTTTATATTCGAAGGTTGGGAGCATCAAAACGTCAAGGTGAAATTCAGGAAACTCCAAAACTGCGGCCCAACTTTGCCAAAACTGATAATTGTTCAAGCTCTGGCAAAATATTTCAATGCAACCTTGAAGTTTTCTAACAAGGTTGTAATAACAGGTTTTAAAATTGGCAGTGGCATTTTGGTTGATAATTTCTTGGGCATAACCTCCCGAATGGATTTAATGGAAAACTTGGTCACGGATTCAATGAAAATCGCCTTCGCCTATTGCGTCAATGATACGCACGCGTTAAATCTAAATATCCTTGCCACTTTCCAGCCATTTGATTGGGCCACAAGGATTTTAATGGTTATCACAGTCGCCACCATTTCCATGGTCCTTGTTCAAGCGGGTAATGAACGCCACAGAGTATTTTACGTCATCACGGCTATGGCATGTCAACCCACATGGAATTTCAAAAAATTCTTTTGGATCTTTACCCTTTGGAATATCATGCTAATCTTTCTAATAAATTTCTATAGCGGTGAAATCGAGAGTCTTTTCGTTGCCCCGGCAAGCCCAATAATTTTAAAGGATTTTCAAGAATTGCACATCAAAGGCTACCGATTGGTTATGCGTGAAAAAGCCAAGAAGGGTATTGAATTTTCATCCTCAAATAATTATTCTTTGCTAGGGGGCAGAAAATATTTGGAAAGTTTGACCTCATCCATTGATTTCCAGCCTTACAGTTACCCTAAATATTATCAATATGTAGGGAGAGCAGAGAAAAGGGCGATATTTGGGATGGAAATGAAAATGCATGGGACGTTAGAAACGCTGAAGAATGCAAATCCTCAAATGGCCTGCTATAGAGGGAATGACCTCTTGCCTGGTAAACCTCTATGTTGGAGCTCTACATGCTTGCTCCGAGGTATTGTGTATAATGCGATGCATAGTTTCCTCGCTACTGGGATTTCGACCTACATGGACGACTTGACAATGAAGTATCGTACATTACATTACTACAACCAATATAGAAAGGATAAACTGAAAGTTAACAATGAAGTGGCTGTCACGGGCAAGGAGTTGCCATTAACTGTGGTACATTTTTTAAGTATATTTTATTTGGGTCTCTTTGGCTTTATGATGGCAGGGATATTCTTTGTATTGGAAACGGTAAGAAAAATCTGGAGAAAGTGTCTTGCTCTAAGAAAGAGCTGGAGAGATATTCTGCGTATCAGGATTTAAGTTTCCAAGTTTAATGCTTTGCAAGGATAAGGTTATTGGTGCACTACATGTTCTCAACTTTTGGGGAATTTTCCACACCTTTAAAAACCGTATGCTTGAAACCTTTATGGGTTTATTTTTTGGCTCTTAAACGTTTTTTCGTTTACAATTGTTTAAAAAATATCACAGCTAGGATATAAAAAGCTAGATAATATAAGTTTTAGGATAGTCAAAATGTATCTAGTCACATATATGTTTAAAAAAAATTTCATTGTATTAAAAAATTTCGAAATTTTGAGAATTTAAAAAAAAATCAAAGTGCCCAGTCAAAATTTCAGTATAGTTAAAATGTAGCTAATTATAAGCCGTATATTTTTTTTAAAATCATTAAAATTGGTCAATGGGTCCTCCGAAACTACTCAACCAATTACGATTTCATCCGTACCGGTCCCTTAAGGAACGTCCACAAATTTTTTTATTGAAATCGGTGGAGTAGTTTTAGAGCAATCGTGTTCGCGGACGTACTGACGTACGGACATACGGACGGACGTACGCACACGACAATCACATAAGAGCCCCTGCGGTGCCCTAAAAATGGTTCATTACTCAAATGGTAAATGGTATTTTATTTACATAACGAGAACAGTACACTTAACCACTGCAGAGCTATAATGATTGAATTTCCTATTGTTACAATCCATGTGAGCACGTTTTTCAATAAAGATCGACTCAAGCCAGGAATTGATTTAATCATAGTAAAAGACATTTTTTACCAAAATACTAGGTCACTTTGTCAATTAAAAGTTAATAATTAGCATTGTTAACCTTCGCATAGGCCATACTGTAATTTCTCCATATTTATTATTTCTTTACACATACAAACTGAAAATGCTTCATCTCAAACGCTACACAGGGTAAATGGGAGAAGTTCGAGTTGAACACCAAGAAACGAATGGTCATTTTAAGTGGGATGGATTTGGGAGTGAATATTTAGGAAGTATTAAACCGGCATATATAATTTGTCCTGCTAAAATTGCAGGTTGCAATGTGAGTCCATAATTCAGTGAAATGAAATTGAGTGTTACCTCAATCCATAAATAATCGGCTCGTTTTTAATGTCACACGAAACACGCTGAACTATTCTTGGGATTCTTATTATTTTTGCAAACACGTCTTACCTCACTTTACCAAATCAATTATATACTTGTAAAATACTAAATTTCATATACGATTTCCCGTCTCCTCAACCCATCCATTACTTTACCTGCTTATGGAGAAGAAGAGGTGTATTTGAAAGTTGTATTCTTTACTATATTTAAATGTACAATGATCACATAGAAATCTCCGTATGAAATCCAATGTTGAAGGATAGAGCATTATGCGGCTCCTCCTGAAATTAACATGTGTAAAAAACAGTTACTTTCTATTTTCCCTTCCTTTCGTCCATAATCATCAAGTTGGAATATTTTCTTTAGCTAAGAACGTCAAATTGTAAACATTTCACAAGTGTCTTCATAGGCAAACTGATACAAAATTTTTCTCCGCCTGCTTCACTACAGATTTTAAAATCTCAGGAAGCGGGTAATAATCTTCGTTGAAGTGAAATGGAGTCGGATAATTCCTTAAAAAGTATCATGCTTGAACATTTATATTCTCTTGTTATGTTCCTCATCAAAATCTACCTTTTTATCCGAGGATGCGTTATTTGGATTTTCCAAAAACCTTTGATAAATTGGATAAAAAAAGAATTTGAGAAGAGTGGCGTGACTATTAATGGGAAGCAACCACACGATATGAAGGTTCATAGTGAGGAAGCTCTATACCGATTTCTACGGGAAACTTCCTTGGGACTTGGAGAGGCTTACATGGACGGCCTCTGGGATTGTGACAGATTGGACGAGTTTTTTAAGCTCCTTATGTCTAATAAGTTTGTGCAATTCCTCTTTAGCATTCCTGATATTCGATTCATCCAATACCTTCAATTTGATGTTTTCAATCTTCAGACCAAGGCTAGATCATGGGAAGTAGCGCAGAAGCATTATGATCTTGGTAAAATATTATTTCTGTATTGAAACTCATTGCTTAAATTAAATTACTTTTTTATGCAAAAAGCGTTTTTCGGATAAATCAGTTAAATAAAAGGGCAAGAAACAATCATCTTCGTTGTGGACATAGGTCCCCAAAAATTTAACCTTAGGAATACTTGTTTCGTTATAACATTTCAGGTAATGAATTTTTCGCAAGTTTCCTTGACCAAACAATGACGTATTCCTGTGCGTACTGGAAAAATGCCAAGGATTTAAACCAGGCTCAACAGCACAAACTGGAGCTTATCGGGAAGAAACTGAAGCTAAAGCCAGGCATGAAGGTGCTGGACATTGGCTGTGGTTGGGGCGGTCTCTGCAAGTACCTCGCGGAAACTTATGACGTTCACGTGACCGGAGTGACCAATTCAAAGGAAGGTGCAAAATATGCGCAGGAGATTTGTAAGGACCTGTCAGTAGAAATCCTCTGCATGGACTACCGTGATGTCACCGGTCAATTTGATGCAGTTGTTTCTGTTGGATTTTTGGAGCACGTAGGAAGGAAAAATTATCGAAGTTTATTTGAATTAGTGCATAGATGCCTACCTCAGCATGGTATATTCCTTTGCCATACCATTGGGGCCGATTCAGATGCTTCTCCGCCCATTGAACCTTGGATGAATACTTATATTTTCCCCGGTGGGATCCTCCCAGATCACCGAAATATTCCGGAGAGTGTTCATAATTTGTTTACTATTGAAGATTGGCATAATTTCGGAGCAGACTATGACAAGACATTATTGGCTTGGAAAAAGAATTTTGATGTGAACTGGCCTACAGTTCGGGGTCAGTTTAAGGATCCAGAAAGGTTTTACAGGATGTGGAGCTACTATCTACTATTGTGTGCAGGAGGATTCCGATGTAGGAGAGGACAACTGTGGCAGATCGTGTTGAGCAAGGATGGTGTACCCGGGGGATACGAATCCGTTCGTTAATTATAACTACGATGCTATTTTATCTCTAACATGTAATACTGGCGAGTCAATTAAAAAATATTACCCTGGCTGATTTTGTTTTTAATCAATTTTATTTGTTCTTGCAAACCAATATGTTTTGGGTATGACATTCCCTTTAGATTGCATTGCCACAGTGAACAACCGGCCTCAAATGGATAAAAATTTAATTCAAATCGATCGTAACTTTGAATACCACAAAAAATCAGGGGCATCAGAATAATTTATTAATTTAATTATATATTGTTCATATAAGATTCGAATGATACGCCGCATGCGACTGGTTTATTTCAAAGACGAGATTCTTCTCGTTTCCCTCTGCGAATGCCGTAGAGGCCTAAATCCATGCAGACTCTGCTAATTGACAAGCAAAATCCTCCACAGCATTGGCGGTGTGAAGAACAATGTCTTCCGTGAGGGACGCATTGGAACTGAAAGAATTTCATTGTAAATAATTTCTCTTTTTTATGGCACAGTTGCAAATTTTGAGGCCATTCTATATGAAAAACTTACGTCTGAATCATCAATTTGTGCATTTGACCCATTAAACAGGGTCGCCAGTATTGAAATGACCATTGCTGCCCTAAAATGTAAAAAAAAAATATGAATGGGAAATTTTAATGTTTCAGTTTTTTTGAGAAAATGGTTTACTTCGAAATCATTCTGTTCTGTGTTCTGGTTTGCTTCAAATTTCTTCACACCGTTTCCGCTTGTAAATTCTTTTGGGTTGAAAATCGAATTGGGAAATCTTATGGATGAAAAGGACTAGAAAATCTGTTTAAAATAAAATAAACGTTTTTCTATGCATGACAACAAATTGTTTACTAAGCTTCATTTACGAGAGTTGAAACAATAAGAAGAATCAAGTGAAATATTTTATGAGCAGTTAAATGGCTTTTTTAAAAGAAATACTCGTAATGGTTTACGGTTTTTTAAGCTTCAAATTAAAACAACACCAAATCCGATGAGAGAAATATTTTTAATTAAAAGACTTTCTACAGTGTAACGACGGATAAACTCAGTTTATTGTTACAGCATAGGAAGCTCAAGGCAACGAATCCGCAACGGAAAAACTTTGGCTGGCGTAGATATGCATCCCCAATAACAATTGACAATACGCATTTCGAGGAGCGTCAATCAAAGCTTTCATCAATTTGGTCAAAATTTTGGACAACGTGGTCAAATCCTGGTTACCATGCCTAAAATTTTGGTCGACGTGTTTAACATTTTGGTGAAATGTGTCAAAATTTTGGTAAACTTGGTCAAAGTTTTGATCGACTGGACTGAAATTGGGTCAAGTTGGACAAAAATATGCGCGTTCTGAGCAAAGTTATTAATATCGTTCTCCCGTTGCATATATTCGTTCAACCTTTAGAAGCATGTATTTTAAAATTCAGAGCTATGCTTTAAAAACAAAGACATTATGCATACACATTTTCGCTTTAGCTATTCTCATGCTCTCATTGCTCTCAGATACACTCACGGGCATTTGAAAATTGGAAAATATTTCATAAACAATTGAAAACAAGGCAGCATTTGTTATGCAAACTATCCTATAAAATATTAAAATGGATTTCATTTCTATTGTGACAAGGACTAAAATTGACCTTGTTAAAACCATTAAGTTGCTACTTTCTAGTGGATAAAAGTTTCAAGAATTTCTATCGTAACTCCCCAACAACCAGTGGCTTCAACTCATCCAAGGAATTTTTAGACACTTACGAACTAAAATGTTTGTTCTCAAGTAAGGAAAACGTTGTTTTTTAACAAAGTTTTATGAATTTGACTCACTGAATTTAGAAATATGTCGAACACAGGTCCATCGTTTTATTCGGAGTCATTCTTGTCTGGGGTCTAACACCGGAAACCGGGGCGAAGCCGGTATTTATTATAGCTGTATGTTTTTATCATTTCAAACTTTTATTAACATTTTGAAATGTAATTCCAGCAAGGGAGGCCCAACTGGCGTCCCTGCGTACCTGCAGGGGGGCATTGCGCCGCTGGCTTTCATTGTTGCAGCGGTGTTTGCCTTTGGCCTCGAAACATGTGCATTAAACCACTACGTGGATGAAGAGGAGGAGCTCTTCTTTAATTTATATAATTATTTCAAATTACCTTACATAATTTCTATCTATTTTCTATGAGTTGGTTCAATAAAACGTACTAGTAAAAACGTACAGCCCATTTTAAGTGTGACATATTTTTTGCATTTAACCTACATAACGCTTTTAACCTAAATTGAAAATCAAAGCTATCCGTTGCCATCTTTCCCCTGCTGCTTCAGTTCAAATGTTAAACTTGTTTTCTGAAAAGCTGCTCCATCGATTTAAACAAATTAAACCTGACGCCATGTACTAAACTACATACTTGTGCAAATTTGATTCATATTTAAATCCGTAAATATAAATATTTGGCCGTCTACAGCAGTTTGAACGTATTTTGACGTTGGAAGTGTTATTTGGAAGCCCACGCATTGGACGAGCCACTGATTGTGAGATGTATAATGGTAAAATGTGTAATGTATATGTGTTATTGGGTAGACAGCAGAATACAGGGAAGATGCATTGATACACGATCAGCCGAGATGGGACCAAGACCTGCATGAGATGCACATATGGAACTATGAGAGAGTCAGAGATGCACGGCTGTACACAAAGAGAGGTGGAATTGAACTTTTATACATATTTATGGTCTAGTTAAGATGATACATACGTAGTGGTAGTCGTGGTAGTGGTGAGACTTATATATTAAAGAATTTGGATTTAGTAAATGCCTCTTTAAAAACTAATAAAAATGGACAAGAGGTTGGACTGATTGGAGTAATAAACACCTCCTTGAACAATGCATCGTATTAGACCGGAACTGGAAATAATAAAACTTCTTTAGTTTTCCTTCGAATAAAGAACAATGAATTATTCAGAAAACTATATTCAGTCAATCATAGGCCACCATTCGTTTCTAAAATCTTCATCAAACTTGTCCAGGGCACTTACCCAATTAATATTACACAAAGTGAAATATTTCTAAAAATATCAGTCATGTTGGAGCAACAGTAAGGCGAAAAAAATCTTTACATGTGAGTAAAAAGTGTAGAAAAACTTAACATATCCAGAATTTAATATTTATATCACCTTCTATTTAGAAACATACTTCTGCTACTGCTACTCTCTTTAGTCTTGGGTATGAAATTAGTGGAGTCCTACGCTCAAGACTACAATACATACGCCCGTGTAAAGCATACTTTGCATCTTTCTTTGTTTGACTCGAAAAATTATTTCCATTTTCTTTAAGTGTTGTTTGATGTAAATAATAATAAATAATTATTATTATGTTATTGAACGACGTTAGATTTGCAGTCCCAGAGGAGGCCACTGCCATTCGGATTCACTTTGCTGTAGTCATCACTGTTACTGGGAACGTGGGACATGTGCGTAAAATCCTCCTTCGGATTCATAGCGGCGAATCAGATGGTATACAGAATTTTTGACAGCTGAATTTCATTTGATTGAATTTTGAGGTGAGAAAATTCTTAAGTCAAAACAATAAAAACATTTGAATGTCTCAATATAAAATCGAATAAATAACTTTATTTTCTTCCTCTTCCTCTCTTATTGTATGTTAGTACAAAATGTTCGCTGCTTCATAAAAATTACGGTACATTTATTAAAAACATTCGTTAACCTGGCAGTTGAAAATATCGTGCGCGTTAACACAAGCTATGTGCATTTCGTGACAATTTTTGAGCTAAACATTAAAAACAGTGCCGATCGATGATCTTACTTTTTACGTAGTGGCATAACATACATATTTAAAAACAATTTTTATCGCAAGTTTTTGAACACGTTGACGGTATTGAAGTTTTGACTAATCTGCGCAGAACGTACAAAAATAAGTACATAAAATATAAAAACGTTTGGTCTATAGAGGTGATGCATAATTGACCAAAATCTGACTAAAGTTTTCACTAATTAAAGAATATTTCTAAAACTGGCTGTCACTGGGACACCGTAAAATTCTCAGAACCTTCACTCTTATTACACGGGATGAACTGTTGCAGTTGTCCAGACGTGAATTCAGCCGCCTGTTCAAAATAGTATACAAAATTTAATAATTTGCTCCATTCAATGTCTTGAAAATTTTAAAATTATTTCACCGAACAAGAATAAAATCTCACAGCAGATATTGAAGTATCCGGATGATTTGAAGCTTGCGTTAGAATATTCCATAGGCCAGCAGACCTAGGTCTTACTAATCTTTCTCTTACACTTTCCGAATGTGTCATTAAATAGCCAAGGAGCCTGAAAGATTTGCTTTGTACATTTGGATCTGAATGGGAAATTAAGTTGAAGATTTCTACGTCGATTTCTTGGAAGTTTTCGTATTCTACAAATAAAATGGTTAATAATAATTATTATTGTAAAATTAATATAGTGAATAGAATTTTAAAGGCCAAAATTCCACCACTTGACCATCTCATCAAATTTTATAACTCCGGTTCAGAAAATTTGACAGATGTGCCCCTTTGAATCCAAATGCACAGAATTTGGATCAACTATACAGTTCATCAATTTCAACAAAATAAAGGCGATTTGGATGAAGTCTTACCTGAAAGGAAGGTCTCGAAGGCAGTAGCGTTATCTTTAGCAGTTCTTAAAATCTGACAAAGGGCAGCCAAGGTATCCACCGTTAACCTCACTCTCCTTTCATAGCTCTTCAAGCATAAATGTAAAATAGGTAAAAACTTAAAACCACACACACACTCACAAAATTGCTCCGCAAATTTGCTTTGCAAATGCACCAAGAACGCAATGAGCCGCATGCATTTATCCATTCCGGCCAAATCCTCATCTTCAACGACACTCATCAAATCCTCCACTAAATCACCACTCTTGAAATTCATGCTAATCCTCTGCAGCAACCTCCTTCTAACTATTAATTTACAGGCGTAAACTAAGTTCGGCAGTACTTTTGCACCATAGTAGATTTTTTCCAAATTATCTTGGAGCTCCAAATTTCCACCCGTTAGTGTGAAAGGCATAGCAAGGAGTGTAGCAATCTTCTCAACGACAGTGACTTCCGTTAAATGATTCATTAAAGGGGCTACTAACACACTTAGAAAATGTTTCTCACAAAGGCATCCCGGATTATCTTCTACTTCTCTCATGGTTTTTCCTACAAAGTCTATCCATTCTTCACTCTCAATGGGTTTATCCATAGAGTGTAAAATATGGAGGCCCTCACTCGTCCAAATAATATCATAAAATCGACTGGACGAATTTATAGTTTTATTATCCTGTTGCTGTAGGCACATATTTTCTAACTGAATTTCCAAAGGTTTCTTGGAGCTTACAGGGGAATATTTTTCTTCAATGACTGTTTGACGTTCGTCAGAGGTTCGGGATAAAGAACTACTACTTGATGTTAAGGATTCGACGGACGAGTCCGAATCAACGGATTTTGTTGATGGAGAGGGACTTGCATTTATAATCGGCCTTTCAGTTTCACGAGATTCTGTACTACAACGCTGAAGTTCACGATGGGCTTCTTCAAATTTTTTGACAGTTTTTACAAGGATTCTAGAATTTATCAAAGCACGGTGTACAACAATAAACCTGGTAGATGGTTTTAACTCAGCAGCAATAATTTGAATTATAAATGTGGACTTAAATATGAACAGTTAAATTTAGAAATAGCAATTATAGAAAACGAATACTAATTTAAAAAGTAATACCGAGAATAATTTTCCATTTTCTTTTGAATCCGTTTTTGCAAAACCTGCCGTTGTTTCTCTTTCTCCAATTCTTGGGACGGACTGAGTGCCTTCGTTAACGAGAACTTTTCTTCCGGCTTGACATCCAACATAAAATTGTGAATGAACGGATGGTCCAGCAGTTCTGGCCATGTCAGCCTTTTTTGAGGGTCCTTTTCCAGCAGACCCTAAACACATATAAACACAAACACTGAATTGATTGCATAAACTGTACGAACTGAATATCGAATGTTAATTTTTTAAATGTACCTCAATAAAATTCCTGCAATGTCCAGTGATACTCGGCGGCCAATAAACTTGATCAAACTGAATCTTTCTAGCTAACTGAAATATAGAGGTAGTTGGAAACGGTGGTTGACCGGTACAAAGTTCGTAAAGGATACAACCAAGGGCCCTGAAAATCAAAAAATTAAACATGCAATACAATCCATCAAATAAATCATTTTTGATGATTCTTTTTTGATAACGATTTTATATAAAATTAAAATACCATAAATCCGCGTTATGATCATAAGGACGCCTCTGCACCAGCTCCGGAGCCATATACAAAGGGGTTCCTTTCACACTTGTTAGCATGTAAGTATCAATTCCAATGGTTCTAGCAAACCCAAAATCACATAATTTTGGTAAATTGTCCTTCCCTATTAAAATGTTCTGAGGTTTAAGGTCCCTATGAAGGATCCTCCTTGAATGGAGGTACTGCAAAGCCGATACTAAATTGTAAGCTATAAACTGCACTCTGGGTAGAGGCGATGGTCCTTTTCGGATAAGACGTTGGTAAATATCACCGCTGGCTAGTTCTGTTATTATTATTATCTATCAAGCAATAAAAACAACAATAGCAAAATTATTTAACACTTTACACCTTCCATACACTCCAAACTTCTATTTCTTACATGATCCCCCGTTTCAATTGAATCCAGCATCTGAATGATATTTGGATGTTTCAAATTCTTCTGAATTTCACACTCTTGTTTCAAGCTACTCAATTTCACTGTGGTAGTAGCCTAAAAAATTTCAATAAAACATTGAAAATACTTTAAAGATACATTCGAACATCCTTAAATATAATATATAAATTCCAGTAATCATTAACGTTTTCCAACCTTCGAGACCATTTTGACAGCCACATCCTCCCCCGTCAATTTATCCCTTCCTCGGTGAACCTTCCCAAACGATCCTTCCCCAATTAATTCAAATATTTGATAGCGGTCCATTTCTAAAATCGTCCCAAATCCAATGGACAGTTCTATAAAAATAATAATTTCACCAAGAATTCAGTACTCCATCATTTTATCGGGCTTCCTTGACGTCCCTAATTTAAGGCACTTGGCTCGACCATTAAAGCCTCGCGTCTAACTGACATTTTAGTGAAACTTTTTAAAATTTCAACAGCAAATCACAACAATTTTTAATTAACTTATTTGTTTAATTAAAACCCCTTTCGTTGCTATCAAAACTCAAATTCATAAGGCGTATTAACTATTTAATGTTAAAGTGAAATTACATTCTAAAACTATATAAATAAAGCTTCCCATAAAAAGCAGATTGATTTTTAAATGTTTCCTCTTTGAGCTTCAAGTTCAAATCTTAGCGGCTTTACCGAAGGTTCGAACTCTCAAATTTTTGAAGGCGCCAAACTAAGTATATGGAACGAAGATCGCAACATCATAGCAACAAAACTGCATAAATAAGCAATAAGCACTGCAAGTAATTAATTTTAGTAATTATATTATACTTGGTACAACAAATTTTACAAAAATTCACTCAAAGAAAACTACACGGGGAAAGGGAAAGGGAGCGTTAATTAATTTTGCAAAACAATTAAATTGAAGTGTAAGCTTAATTATTTCTACATTCCACAGTCTTTAAGATAATTAATTAATTAATGATAAAATTAAATTTCAATATTTTCAGTACATTGGAAGCAGGCATGGATATTTAAATACTTCATAATAAAATACTAACTGATAATGATGTGTGTGTTTTTTGAATTGCATTTTTGTAGTGTAACTTCGTTTGACGATGTCGGGAAAAAAACGAGGCCTGAGTTTGGAGGAAAAGCGGAAGAAAATGTTGGAGATTTTTTATGAGAAGAAAGAATGTTTCCAATTAAAGGTAGGAATTGTATTATAAATTTTGTGGCCAAATTTTTTTTCAAGATTTCGAGTGAAAACTACGATGACAATGTGAATGAAAGTCGTTAGCTGGCTAATTTTTAATTTGGAGAGTTTCTAGGGATTGACGAAATTTTGCACTTGAATATTTATGACGAGAAAACAGAGGAAAGCATATATAATTTTTTGTGGTGTACTATCATCGTTGGATGAATTTTGTTTTAATCGAAATCGAACGGTATTTTGCAGGAGCTGGAAAAGATCGCTCCGAAAAATAAAGGAATCGTTGCTCAGTCGGTGAAGGATGTGTTACAGTCTTTGGTGGATGATGGCTTCGTTGATACCGACAAGATTGGAACTTCGGTGTACTTTTGGGCATTTCCGAGGTATAAAAACTTAACAAAAACTTATTGCTGATGAAGTCGAAGTGATAGGTTTTGCATGCATGATAATTTGTTATACTGGTAATGGTGATTAATGATTTCAATAGCATGATTTTTTAGGTGTTAGTATTGGTTTGTCTATAAAGATAATATATGAGTTAAAGTTTCGATTTTTCCATTTTGGTAAATAGCAAAGCAACACAAGCGAGGAAGAGAAAATTGGAGGAGCTGTCGGAGAAGTTAGTGACGGTTCAAGGGAAGGAGAGCGAGGTGCAGAATCAAGTTAAGAGGATTAAGTTAAGCAGGAACGAAGATGATGATGAGGAGTTGGAAAAATTAATTACCAAAATTATTGAGCTGAAGAAAAGGAAGGATGAATTGATTTTATTGAATGCTAAATACATGGATTCCGATCCGGAAGTTATAGGAAGGGAAAAGGCGGAAATTAACGTGAGAATCATTTCTCAAACTGGCGATAGAACTCTCATTTGCTGAATGTGATATCGTTAAAAGGTTATTGTTTTGATGTGAATTTCAGGTAGCACAAGCCGCAGCTAATCGTTGGACGGACAATATATTTGCAGTTAAATCTTGGGTGAAGAACAAGTTCGGAATGGAGGAATCCGCTATTAACAAGCAGTTTGATATCAGTCCAGATATGGATTATTTGGAGTAGCTATTTTTTTTAACTTTTTGTATTTATTATTAGACCTGGGTTTACACAATATTTTTTTCGCAAAAGCCGTATGTTATGTAAGTAAGTAACCCGTGCCGTAATAACTTTTGCTAATACGTATATGAAAAATTGAAAAATGATACATAAACAATTAAAACAAGTTGTAAAACTTCTAGTGACTCCAACCTTCATATTTTTCTTCCTTCTTCTTATGGTCGTTAGAAGCCTTTTTTGCCCACCCATGGTTGTAGACTACAGCTTTGAAGCCTTTTCCAGGAGCAGCTTCATAAACTACTGTTCTGAGGATCCCATCAGGCTGGACGACGGAGTAGCTACCTTTGGTCCAGCCTCCTTGGCGGACTTCCGTATGTGTCTTGTAATCGCCCGTGTGCTTGTCTTCCACTCCATACCCGAATTTGTAGGAACCCCAACCATGATTATGTCCAGCTTTTTTGCAATCTGAGCCATACTCGTGGGTACTGTCAGAGTGTCCACGTGTTTCCTGACCCCTACTGTAATTCTCCTCGGTTGCAATTGCAAAATTTAGGAGTAGTGTGAAGATGGCGAGGAGCATGGTTGTCTTCATTGCCTATCATAAATAAATAATTTACCTTAGAGAATTTGTGAAAGTCTATGATACAATGAATTTATTTGTTTACCTTTGCTAGTGACATTTTGGGAAGTTTTGGTCTCCGTAATTTATTCAAAAATTTGTTTTTTAATTGCTTCCGAAATTCCGAAAACCTCTTAGTTGTTGTACTAGAGATTGCTAAACTGTTGTGATGTCCAAACGGAAATTACATTTCTATTTATACTTCAGGAACGAATTAATATTTGCTAATAATGTTAATATTGCTGCAGAACAATAATTGACTGCCGCAACCGGATATAGACAACCGAGACAAGTGTTATGTATTTTCTGCTTTTTAGCTGTTATATCTAACTCTTAAATTGCTCAAAAACCTTATTTCCTTCCTGTGGAAATCTAATATTGCATTTAAAGCGTTGTAGTGCAAATTTTTAATTTATGCGCAATATTGGCAGGTACATAATCATAATCATAAACAAGATTTATGTTTTTAACACCTAACGCTGATAGGACCTCAATGCATAACGTATTCATGGGTGTGTATGTACTTATACTCACCTAGCATTTGTAAAGCCTTTGCTCTTGATAAGAAATTTTTCCAGTTATGATTTGATCCTTTAATAATTTAAATTATTAAAGGACCATTAAATTATTAATGCATAAAAACGATATCTTATCTAACGATCATTTCAGTAGAATCTGGAACTATCAAGGTCAATCTGAATTTATTTTCAAACAATAAAACAAGGAACGACCGCATGAATACATGGATTATGCATTAAGGGCATTAGTCAGTATGATATCAAATTTGTTAATTCATTTTAAAGGCTGTAGTAGCTATATATGTTTTAGTGTATTATCTGGATGAAGCATTGAAAACATCGTTTTTTCGATGTGATTTTGTTGCAAAACGATGGCAACAATTTTGACCTATTTTATTCCATGCATTATAAATATTTAAACATATACACGTCTAACAATAAGACGTGTATATTAGGATGGGCTAAAAAATGGCACAAAAATTATAGCCTATTTTTGTTTAATACATTTTACTTACACTTTTTTGTGCGAAAAATCATCAGTGCTTAGCACAGCAAAGGCATCTTCACATACACAAATTGGCGAAGTCATTTCCAAGTTTCGGAATCTTCACAACCTCTGTTATAATTGAAAATACGATTGAATTTTTATCCAGTTTCTGCTGTGCATGAATCGATAGTCTGCGTAAACTTCCAAGTCTAAATTAACTATATGTATTGCAAAAATATATAGACGTAGACAAGCAAAGACACGTGCCACGTGCACCGGTGCACCATTTGCGTTTCGGAAATCGGCAGTAAAATCACCTCGTAAAAATCCGAAAGTACACTTGGGAAAAATCAATCCATCCCTTAGTTTGCCATTTATGTAACAATTATGAGTAACACCATCAGCTTTCTTCCACAAAAATATCGCATGAGTCCAAAGTTGACCAAACGTTTGACCTCCACTGGTCAAACACGGGGGGAAGGGTATGTTGGGTACCGAGGTCAACCCTCCGTGTTTGATCTGTGGAGGTCAAACTATGAAACTTTTGGCAAATTTGACAAAGTGTCCTGGGGGTATTGTAATGAGGTATGTTTAAGCCAAATTCGGTAAAATTTGTATCAGCGGTTCGTTAGAAACGTCATGCCCACTGAATTCCGCACAATTTGACCTTTACCTTATTCGGATAGGAGCCGGGTCAAAATTTCACTTGCACCATATTTATCAACCTCGGACCTAACCTTTTTGTGGAAGAAAGCTGATGGAGTTACTCGTATTGACGATTTTTTCTTATGAGTATGTTATTATGTTATATAGGTAATTCATGGCCAGCCTAAACAATATCCTTTATTTTCTGTATATTTTTCAGATTGTTTATGCTCCTACTTGCAAACGCTCTTCCCAGTGAGGATAGAGTGCTTCATTTAATTCAATTGTAAAGAAATCGACTTTAGGTCCGTTTCTGGCCTCCATGGAAAAGTTAGGGAGTTGAAATCTTGAGGCCATATATTTGGTTGAGTATTGAATTCCAAATAATTAAAATAACGTGAATTCATTTTTCCCAAATAATGTTTTTTACGAAGATGCGTTTTTGGGTCTCGCAATGTAATGTCTGTAAAAAATTGGACTTAATTTTTTATTCATTTGATGTTTGTGAGGGCTACAGAAAAAAGGTATATATGACAGGATCATCACAAAAGAGGAGCTTGAGCCAGTTAAAAGAGGTAAAAAAAAATTCAAGTGTTGAACTTTTTCAGCTATGCATAATTACTTAAAAATTGTGTTGTTATCCATGGCAAAAGTTGGAATTAAGTGTACGGAGATACATCAACACTTGTTCAAAAGTGTGTGTGTGTATGCTTCACGTCCTAACTTCTTCAGGTAATGTGAGACTTTAGTGCTTCCTCACATCAGGCTTTTGAGGTTGTGAAGGTATTGTCAAGTTTGAGATATATTCTGTAAGTACTTAATATATAATTTGTATATAAACATTCGTATAAATAGAGAGGTAAGAAAAACCAAGGCAAGGGTCATTGGGGTTTCCTGTAATGAATCGTTAGTATTAAATAACACTCTTATCAGTTCGTTCGTGGGTTTTATGATGTAGGGTGGAACATTTTTTTCACTCACAGAAATAAAGGTTCGATATTTTCAACATTCACTCCTCAATGCTGACTGGTTGGGATCCTCTCCTCTGTCATTGCGTTATTGCTCGTTGTAAAATATTCTTGTAACTTATGTTGCTCTGATTGGATAAAAATTTAAAATCGTAAATCTCGGACAAGTGTTGAAATAAATTCATTGAGGAACCGGTGAAGTTCAAACGCATGGAGTAAAATTTTCTTTAGTATGAGGGAGGAAGTGCTAAAAGTGACACAGGTAACATTATAATTGGTATATTTTGTACGCCGTCCTCTAAAAAATAATTATTAACCAGCAAGGGTATTTTTTGGTATATTTATTTGAATATTATCAAGTAGTTTTAAAAACAACAAAATACACAAATATTCAAACCTATTTGACGTGCATAAAAATATGCTACAAAGTTTTTTTTACGCGTGGTACATTTGGGAATGTTATTTGTTTTGTTGTTGCTTTGGTGCATTTAAAAAATTAGACCTGCTTCGGCCTGCCCCATCCCTCAGGTATTTTATTCGGTTGCTTTTTAGTCCAACCTTTATTTTGAACCGTGGCTTTGAAACCATTCCATGGATCCGCTTGATAATTAACGGTTCTTAAGATCCCATCGGGCTGGACAAGGGAGTAGCTACCTTTGGTCCAACCTTTATTACGAGTTTCCCAAGCTGTTTTGGCATCACCGGTATGTTTATCTTCGACTCCATAACCGTATTTGTAGTTGGGGCCCCAGCCTTTTGAATGGCCTTTGGCTTTTTGGTGATGATCCCCACTGTAAGAATTGGCTTCTTTGTGATTCCAACCTTGACCCTTGGGTTCTTCGTGCTCCCAGCCGTGACCTTTGACTTCTTGATGACCCCAACCATGACCTTTGGGTTCCTCGTGGTTCCAGCTATGACTTTTGACTTCCTGGTGTCCCCAACCACGACCTTTGTTCCCATAAAGATTCCCTTTGACTTCTTCATGACCCCAACCATGACCTTTGGCATCGTAATAATCCCCTTTGACTTCTTGGTGTCCCCAACCACGACCTTTGGCATCGTGATGATCCCCTTTGACCTCCTTGTGTCCCCAGCCATGACCTTTGACTTCTTGGTGTTCCCAACCATGATTTTTGATCTCGTTACCCCACCCATGGTCTTTGCTGGAATGATGCCCTTTGATTTCCGGGTGCCCCCAGCCACGACCTTCCCCTTTTCCATGACCCCAGCCTTGATTTTTGATTTCCGAACCCCAGCCATGACCTTTGACCGGGTGATGACCTCCGTGACTTTTGATTTCTTCGAGCCCCCAACCATCACCTTTGATCCCTTCATGCCCCTGATGAGATTCATGACCCTTTCCATGCGATCCAGCGTGTCCGTCCCCAAAACCTTTGGCCTCTCCCCCATGGTGTTCCCATCCCGTTCTGGACTCAGGGCTTTTGTGTTCAACGTCTGTTCCAGATGTAAAACTCCCACAAAGCACCATAGTAACCAGCAGAAAGGATTTTTGAAATTTCTGAAAAGGTGAAAGAATTTCTCTTACAAGTCCTTATTTTATTTCATACTCTATGTAGACATACTAAAAAATTGTTCTTACCATTATCAAAGCCATGTTGCTCTGCTGAATACTCTTTATTGTTTTATGAACCACAGTGCTTGTTCCTTCTTATATGCCCAACTCTAAATCCAAGTGTTAACTGATACTTTTCCCTTGAACACCTAGCCCTTTTTATACTCCCTAAAATTGCATAGCGGAAATCCTACCAAGATTTCCTTTTCTTCAGCATAGCTCTGTTTACAGTCATATCTGAAAAATTAATAACCGCATGCATGCCATTAACGTATCAAAAACATTGCATCAATCCATCAATTTAATAAGCTGAAGCGGAAGGAAATTACTTGTATTCTTTCGGTACTGTTGTACATTGTACATAATTAAATATGTATGTAATATTTTTGCATAGAGTCTGGAGAAAGTAATTTTGAATTTTATGTAGCCATGAAGACTCATTTTTGTTGCAAAATTTATTTTAGCCAAGCGATTTAGTACAGACAGTAATGTAAGTATCATTGAACATGAATATTTCATTTGATGGGTAATCGGTGTGTAAATAAATTAGAAATATTCAGAATGATCTGAATGAGATGTATAGTTAATAATGTTAATTATACCCAACAGCTCAAACTCCATTACACCCTTGTAGCTATATTTTAGGCGGAGGCTTTTAAAAATAAAGCCAAAAAATTAGTGTCATTGTTGTATGTATGTTAACATGTTATCTCCGTTCCTATAGTAGGTATAACTCTGACACTGACAGAAATGATCAAAGGTATAGACCTAGAAGACTCATCGAACCACTTATTTAAAATACGTGGCCCTTCCTTAGAGATTCGAAATTGACTGAATTGTGCAATTTTGTTGCTTTTATTTTTGGGGCTTTATTTTAGCGGTAACTGAATGAATTTAATTGCTAGATATGTTGGAAAAAATAAATGTGGTGTAGGTAGTTGGAGTGTCAATACAAATTGTATTATTTTGCAGACTAAGAAACCTAGGGTAAAGAAGATTTTAATGGATCCTTCAAGTTCAAAATCTACGCTACTGGTCTTCGGCCCGACTAGAACTGAGGAAGAAGAGGATGAAGTTAGTGCAGATAATTCATCGTCGGAAGAGCCAGAGGAACAACTGCCGGATTTTTTGGGGAACCTTCCACGTTTTGAGGAAAAGAGAAGGTTAGGAACTACAAAATTGAATTTTATTTCATTTTAAGTTTTTGAACGTGAGTAATTTTTTGCGGTTACTTGAATGTAGGAAGCAGGAATTAACGGATGTGATGTTCCGTGCTAAAGTCTCTTTAACGACAAGTGTGGACGTGGGTGCTCATAAAATTATACTGTCAGTGGCTTCACCGTACTTTGAGAATTTATTCAAGGATGGGAAAAACGTGTACGAGATTCCATTTCCTCCAGGTGCATTGAACGAGATTTTTACGTAAGTAAATTGCTGCTTTTAACTTCTTCGTGTCGTCCCACCAAAAGTCGCTGGATTTCAGAAATTATTTATTTACAAACATTTCAAGTTGTCTATTTTGGTCGAAAATTTTGTGGAGCTAGTTAGGATTCGGGTCAACTTGATCATTCGCGATTACATAGATTTAAGCTGTTTGTCAGCTGAGCCAGTTTTTTGGGTGGATCAAGCTCTCTTTTTTGCCAACATTACTTGAAACGGAACTTGACGTTTTGGGGCAAAATACTAGTAGTGCACCCGTGGAATAATCCTGACCTTACTACAAGAATAAATAGCAACTATTTCTTTAAAATTCCTCAAATGGGAACGCAGGGTTCGTGTAACTGGGCTGGAACAAAAAGAGTGTACTTTTACAATTCTCGACAATTGTAAAAATCGAGGAAAGATCAATACATTTTGCAGATTGTGTTGCGTAGAGATTCATAGTGTGCACATGTAAGCGGTGTGCCACAGCTTGAATAAATCGTCACTTTCCACGAAGGGGCTCGGGGTCCTATCTCCTATGGGGAGTTTCAATGACATGATTCCGGTGTTTACCATCGAATTTTCTACGCAATATTCTGCTCTAAGGGCAATCAGTTATTTGACTTTTTGGCTAAAAAAGCAGTGGTAGAGTAGAGAGTTCAATAACGTGTCACTATTTTTGGGGGAAATACTTACAATAAAATTGTATGAACTGGTAGTTACAGCACGCATGAAAATGCTTTAAAATCACAGTTTGTGATCCAAATATCATTCCTCAAGTGTGGGAAGTGGGACAGTTTGTTCCTAGTACGTAAGTGCATAATCACGTAATCCAGTTATTAAAATGAATATTAAGAAAAAAATTGTTTATCCAGTTCCGTCGGATAATGGTGTGATTGATCCTATTAGTATAAACTGTTTAAAACTGACATACACTCTAAAAAATAATTTTGAAAATCGATAGGATTCCTGGGTCAAAAGGCTTGGACGTGGAAACCTGTTACAATTTAACAGGTTCCCCTATTGAATATATAATTTTTACAAACATTTAACAGGGGTCCATGTAATTCTACAGGGGCCCAAGTTAAATTTTAACAGGTTTCCACGTCCAAGCCTTTTGACCCAGGAATCCTGTGAAATGGCCTGATTTATTTTTTACTGTGTAGGATTTTATTACTGCTCACCTGACATTGTTGGTACGAAGTTAATCACAGCGATTGCGGTAATTATTATTGGCGTAGAAGTTACCATATTTTTTAAGGTGTTCTGACATACAAGCCATTGCGGAAAATTGGTGGGGATTTGCATCCTAGCGTTAGGTTAGGAGTCCTAACGGTTAGGACTCCTTACCTAACGCTTAGAATGACGATTATCCTTCTAACGGATAAAATGATTGCATCATTATATATATCAGTTCGTATTGTAAAACTAAACATAATAGCGTCGAGTCAAGGCTTTTGGCAGAACAGTGTAGTACATAGTACACATTTTTTAAAGCGGACACTGAATTTATTTTTTTATCAATAATAGTTAAAATCAACCAATATTTGTATTTCATTCTTTCAGTGTACTTAGTTATGAATATTTATGTCTTCTTTGCCACAATGTTTAAGAATTACAGAATGTTTCTTACTACGCTAATTGAAATCGCTGCTTCTTGTCAATTCAAACTGTAGGATAGGTATTTGCATTTGATATTGTTTAATGATTACATGCAATGGTATTATTTAGCCAATAATTTCGGTATAGACAATATTTTTTTAAAATACAGCATATGATCGAAGGTAAGCTTTCCTTGATTAGGCGTCGGTAATGTATTGTCAGTCACTTCCCGTTCCTGCTCCTCCGTCACCCTGGATATTTCCCCCTACCCCTATTTATTATTATATTATTATTATTTTAAAATGCTAAAAAGTAAAAACTAAATCTATCCTATCAAATCATGTTTTTATATTACTGTGGCTATTCCACAGTAATAATTATTATTGTTGACTCATTCTCCCTCTGACCTTCTTCCCAATAAAACCTCTCCCGTGGACTCCCCCTCAACTTTTCCTGCTTTTCCTCTTAGATTTTCTTTCGAAAATCATTATATTTTGTTATCTATTGACTCCTGACCTCCTGATCCAATTCATTGACTTCTACGTTGACAAGTGATGAGTTCTACTTTCCACTATTGCTAATAATCTTCACTTCACATATCCTAGACTAACAATATAATAAGCCATAACGCAAAAAATGTAACCGCTCGTTTATTTAATTATCATATCTTAATAGCGCTACTTCATTAAGACGTTATATGTATATAGTTAATTAGCAGTTTTTAAAAGGAATTTAATAAATATAGCAGATTAAGATAACCCAAAATCAAGCAGGAACTGCATACGATTTTTACTCCCTTCGTTTCACACCCGTAGCGCTTCGAATTGAACCCGTCGCACTTCGAAAGATTGTGGCGCCAACTGGTTTTTGATACTACCTTGACCATGTATATGATTCAAAAGCTCAAATCTCTCTAACAAAATCTTCGGGATGAATTGTTAAAAAAGGCTATTCGAACTTACAACTCTATAAACTAACTATTTAAAATAAATAGAAATTCACAACATTTTTACATACGCTTATTACAACCCAATACTCCAAAAATTCGCTCAGCACGTCACTGACTGACGCGACAACACTCCAGCCCTGAAACCTGAGATCCCTTTTTTAGGAATGAAGTTAGAAGAGTAAAATTAATTGACATTTGACATAATTGATATTATTTAAGAATTTGATTGAACCATTTAAAATAAAGCGCAGTGTTGTCCGCGGAAAATCGGACCTTATTGTTAATTATATTATTATTGTCAGAAAAGCTCTGCTTGTATTTTGATGAGGTGAGCAATGTACGGACATTGAAGGGCGCCAATTTTGTCTTGAAGGAAAAAACCGTATGTATATTCCTTGTTATCTGCATTCACTTTATGTGAATAGTGTAGTAAACTGCGTGCTAAGATATGCACCTACTATACCTACATACTGCTTACATTATTGAGTGAAATTACTCGTGTTGTGTAGAAAGCATAGGAACAATTTTAATTTTAAGCTGTCGTACGGTTCTCTCTAGCACTTCAAAGTAAAGTAAAAAAGGAAAGAAAGTTTTCTAATAGTTAAAAAAAATAGAACTATGTCCTTCATGGTTTGGTTTTGGTAATACTTTAATCCAGATAATTCATTTGAAAATTTGTTGTGTCGTTGTGTGGTATAGGCGAGGATCAAAATTAGGAATCTCAGTTAGTTTCCTCAATTAATGTCTTTTTAGTGGACGTGTCCATCCGACTGCATCAATTACATAATTGAAATTGTTGGCGTGTATATTAGTGTTCACTACTGACATTATTGAGCTTGCTCTTTTTCAAAGAGCATTCAAGGTAGGTCTAGATTCTAGATATATACGAAATAAACGCTTGAGTTTGAGTTAAGTAAAGTGAGTTGAAGCAAGATTTATTGTCACGATGATGGATAACAATTATTTAGACCTCGGGTCTGACACAGACTCAGATGGAGACCGAATGGATGAAGTGAATTTGGGCAGGTAATAAAATCGTTATTAGTAAATATTGTATGAATGCATAAAATTTGCGGACGTGGAATCCATATACTGACATGGCTCGAGGAGAAAGTATACAATTTCGATACCTTAGTTTTTAGTTTGGAATAACATACATATCGTGCCTTTTTATTGTTCTATAGTGATGATGAAGAAGAAAGAGATGATGTGAGATTATTGAAAATGCTGTTGACCAAATCGACGAATCCGATATCAAAGAAAGTACGGGATGTTGATGATTTTGAAGCAGAGATGGAAGCTGAATTGGACAAGCGAGCACTTGAGATTGAAACACAAGGAGGCCTTCCCCACCAGAAATCTTTGAGCAGATCCTCCTCTACGTCGTCCCTTAATAGGAAATCCCCATCGCCTTGTCCTTCACCGAAACCTGGAAGCAGTAAAAGAGTTAGGTTTGCATCAGATACGAAACCAACCCAGTCGAAAATGCTTGCGATAGCTGCACCGGAAGGGTCTTCAGGCTTAGCGAAAGAACTAAAACACAAAACGGATTCTGACGGTTTCCAACATTCCACGGGAGAACCAAGTTCAGAAAGTAAAGCTGCCGTTCCAAAAGCGTACGATCCTATTTACTTTGACTCGGATGAAGAAGAGGATGAAGATGAAGAAGTGAAAAAGGCAAAGAAGAGCAAGCGGACCGTACTTTCCAATGATGATCTTTTTTATGATCCGGAATCGGATTGCAGAGATCAAGCATGGATTGATGACCAAAGAAGAACCTACAGTGACCCAGATAATAAAGCCAAACTAAATAATTCGGGAACTGCTCCACTGCCTAACTCTGATGCGGTTCTAAACTGTCCCGCGTGCTTTACTGTTCTGTGTTTAGATTGTCAACGACATGAGTTTTACATGAGTCAGTATCGTGCTATGTTTGTAATGAATTGTGTGATTGCCAAAGATGTGACACTTAAAGTCCCCCTGAAGGAGCCTAAGTGGAAGGGTCGACGGCGAAGGAAGAATGAAATAGCCGATGAATCAAATCCCGGAAATTTAGCAAGTGGAGATGAGTTTAATCCGGTTAGGTGCAAAGTCTGTACCACCCAAGTAGCAGTTTATGATGCAGATGAAGTATACCATTTTTTTAACGTATTAGCCTCACATGCCTAAGTGTGTGTACATTCGTCTTTGAAATTTAAATCCTATTAAATGCAGCGCTTAGTTTTAGCGCAATAAAATGTCTAAATAATTATTTCCTTGCTGTATTTATCAACTGAAGTGCTGTAAACCTTTATTTCGCACCACCGATACGAATATGAGTACAAGCTGAAGATCACAAACACAATTTTGCCAGCAAAGTATTTGAAATAGAATGTAACATACTAATACTAACGTAATGTTAGGAAAAATGTTTGGATGTAGCATGTAAATTATCGAAGAGAATAAATTACTTATTCACGTTTCATCGATACAATAACTGGGAGAAGAATTTCTAATTCAATAATTACTGTTCTTTCGTTGACTAACTGGAACATGTTTCTACAAGACAGAGTGGTTGACCAACGATGTTGGAATATTGTAATGTTGCTATTAACCGGAACGAATAATATTTCTAACATTATTCAATACAAAAGCTACGTTTCTTCATTTTTTCCGTAGATGAAACTCAAGAGTGACATTACAGATGAATTCGGCAGAATTGATCCGTAGTCCAGTTTATGCTTCGATTCTAATGAAGTGACTTTTAAGGTTTTAAGTATCCACATGCACTGACATTATAAAATGTAAGATCCAAATCCAAAGGTTCGTTTCATAGCGTCCCAATAAAACATGTCCCACCCTTCTCGTGTTTTCTCTTGGTCACTGCAATTGAAATTCAAACGGTTCGATAACACAAAACAATGGTCAGATGGCGTCAGCAAGACCGGCCATTCGGATTGCATGCGTATAAGAAATATTTAGGTAGCATGTCTAATTTATTGTATTCATTTCACCTTGCGGGGACTCCGCGTTGACTGACTTTTACTTTGGTGGTATCCTCTTTCTCATCGATAGTAAAAGTTACTCTAGAGAAATGCCCGTCCGGCCAATGTTTAAAACGCCAATCTTGAACTATTTTTTTTGGTGGGTCCTGCAGAATAAAATTCAAATTCATAGAAGGAAAATCTGGGAGTTAAAGAGCTAACGCATGAATAGCTATAAATTAAAAATATGCCAAAGATACTTCATCCGTACATCGTGATGAACTAATTTTTAACATCGATTAATTTAAAGTCTTAAGTCTTACCAGCTCCAAGATTTTTCCGTGTACGTTGCCACCAAACATACTAAATTTGCCTCCGACTTTGGGTTCAATTTGTCCAGAGCCATTTGTAAAAGCCACAAACATCTAATAATTTGAAGAAAAAATGCACTCAAGTAACAGTAATGTGAACTGATGCTTTCCGTGTAAGTTAAAATTTGAAAACCTCGGGACGTGTAAGAGCGTTGTAGACGTCGTTAGCAGTGCACTTCATACTGGCTTCCGTGTTAATATCACAAAGATCTAATTTAACTCCCACATTAGATGTCACACCATTAACCTTCGTTGCGCTCTAAAATAAAAAAAAACATTAGTCAGCTCACAAAAGTACCTTGGTGTTAACTATACGGCATATTTTGGCCTGCAAAGCGAATTTTGCTGTGCTCCTGCGAGAACTTCCTACTTGAGGTAGGTAAAATTATAAATGAGTTTTACTTACACTGGAATCAGGGCTAGCACTGTGACCTTCTCCCTGGGACAAAGTTAGTTTTGACATGTTGCTACTAACAGTTGAGTCCTTCTTCGGAAGAATCATTCCCTTCGTAAACTCTGAAAGAGCAACCATTTCATGATAAAAGATACCACAAAGTGGAAACAAGAAATAACTGTCAATTAATGATAAGAATAACTTCCAACTTCCATTACCAGAATTGAGGGCCACGATATATTTATCCAAGGTCTGTCTGATTTTCTCAACTCCTTCGCTTCTCAGAGCATCTTTCATTTTTTGAGCTTCATCAGTTTTGTCATCTGTCCTTATTTGGATCTGCATCAAAACAAATGAAAATCAAAATAATAACTTAAGATACACATAAAACAAAAAAAACAAACTTCTCAGGAACAAAAATCTTACATCGAGATCAGAAGCAGCATTTTCATCGCTCAAATTTGGAATGGTAATAAAACCTTTAACTTCCTTATCTTTGCATTTTCCAACCCATTTTAGTGACAATTCCCACTCATAGAACACTATTATTTTGGCTTTACGATTATTAGCAGATGCGTCGCCCTCACATTTCTCAATGCTAGTTATTTTACAAGGTCCTGTAAACCCCCGAAAAACATTAATTCAAGAAAATCTCATATCCAATTTCATATTTAATACATACGCACACAAACCAACATGCCCATTCTATCCGGCAATCAACACCAATTTCCAATTGAAATTATTTCAAAGAAATTCTTACCTGCTGAATTCGTTAAATCCAAGCCAACCAATATTTCTTTCAAGTAGTCCTTCGACCAGCTACAAGCATTCTTTTCCGTCCTACACATAACCCCAAACAAATTTCAAATCACATGCTCACGATACTAAAAAACTCCAAACCCCAGGTACATCCCGAAGGTCAAAAACAACAAAACATTCATTCCAGAATCCAATAAGCTTAACTTTATCAGATAGCGACACAAAGCTACCAACAAATCCCTTCCGCCAAATCCAATCAAATACATAAATTAAATCACCTACCAATGCCAATTATTGACATTAGTAGCATCCGGGCGTTCCTCCACAATCCAACGTGGATCTCCTTCGCCCCATTTAGCCATGATTGTATTTAGCAGCCAAAACACCAGTCACGTAAACTTCCCAAATCAATATTTTCTTCCGTACAAAAGGCTCGTATTGTTCCAAAATATTGACCACAAATCTAAAACATCAAAATATCCATTAACTACAGAAATTTAAAATACCCCAAACCTACAACTACTACAATAATCAACATTTATTTTATTTCAACCACACTTCGCTCTCATCCACATTCAAAACAAATCCCATCCTCAACTCTATCTCTAACACACTAACTAAGTCAACATAAAAACATCAACAAACCAACAACTGTTCACCACAAATTTTCCTCTATCGATCAAACCAACCCCAAAACACCTATACAAATTTTACCTAAAATACCTACAAATCCGCAAAAGTAACCCTCCTCCTTATTTAACCCCAAAATTTAATTTCCTCCACTACACTTCCACAAAATTTCTCCAACCATCTAGAACTTTCCCACGAGTTACGCATACTAGCACACTATCTCCTCTCATACCATTCCCATGCTTTTTTACACCTATATATTAAAAACAAAACTTACGTAACACTTTCTCTTCAAGGTATAATTGTCTGTTATAATTATAATATTCTCCTCGAGAAATTAATTTTTACAAACCGGATATGGAAACACTGAAATTTCACCGGGGCTAACAACACAAAATTTTTGTAAGGCTTTTTGTCGGTCAACTCACTCTGAATTCAATGCTGCAGCCTCTAAACCGCAAATATTACTACTATTTATTACTCGCTGATTCTGCTATATGCTGCTATTGCTGCTGCTGCTGCTTCACCTCACGGAAAATAAAATGTGTTCGCTGTTCTTCTCACTGGTACTGTATTAAATACACTCACCTTTTTATATGTAATAAAGTTTAATATTGAATGGAAGGAGAAGTGCTATTATAAAAGTAATAGGCAAAGTACGGTGTTAAATAAACTCCGTAAAGCCCTATGAACATGGACCGTATATATCTATAGGACAGAGGAAACAGCATGTGAAATTTCTAGAAACGGAAGAGAGTGCGCAGTCGTGAGGTCTATATGGAAATATAGCCAGCCCCTCTGTGGGTCCTCCGGAGCATCAAAGTTGATGGCAAAAAGGGCGATCTCTCAATGCTTTTTCCCTATATAAAGTTGAATCGGCTCAAAGAATCCATTTTACCCATAACGTTAATAAAAGCGCTACATACTACGACTACACACCGAACGCAAAGCATCTATCTCTGGCTAAGGGCTCGTCTCCGACATATTCCACAGAGGCTCGAATAATTCCCATAATTCAGCTCCAGTGATTTGACCTGAACCATTGTCTCATTGAATAGTGTCAGGTCAGGGAGAATTTCCATCGTCTACGTTTAAAATGAGGAGAATCCAAATTCTGTAAGTTGAAATTCCAAAAAAGATTGTATTCTATTTTTTAGTGTCAAAATCCTTTTGCGACACCCTGTCTATATAATGTAACCATTGAGCGTATGTATATAATCTTCTAGCTTGCACTTTTGTTCGGCGTATGTATAGATTTTGTATTTTGTCTCTGTATATATAACACGTCGAGAATGGGTGACCCTGTCTGTGTGTTAACTTTGTCTTTTCGTTAGCTCGGCCTTATAGTTAATGCAGGGTGGATTGTAATTATATACACCTAAGTATGTGAACTTACCTGTGTTATGAAATATTTTAGTGAAGGTGTTAAAATTAAAATATTTGATTTTCAACCATGTGTTTGTTTGTTTATGCAGTTTTTAACGGATGGGTTATTTGAGTTTTAGGTATTATTGTTGATTTGAAGAGGAATTGATTTTTGAAGCTTGGATGGTAATTTGACGGAGTCGGTACTTTTGAGACACACTGTATATTTGAATGGTTTGTGGAGGCAGTGTATATATATGCTTTAGACAGAGAGATTATAAGTATGCGGGGTGACTCGTAAGGCGATTAGTACCTTCCTGGACTTTTTCAAAGAAATTTTGGTTAAAAAGGGTATTTCGAGGTTTATTTATATATACATTTGGGCTGTTGTTGCTCAAGGGTAGTTCTTGGAAAAGGTTGGGTGGGATTTAAGGGGATTAGGAAATATTTTGAGAAAGCTAAATGTGGACGATGACGACCCCAGAGGGGTCGGTGGAGCTTAGTAATTGAATTGTGTGCTTGGCTTGAGCGATGGTGAATGTACATTTCGGGTGTGGAATATAGTTTTAATATTATTCTAGAATTTGGTGTTGTTGGTGGTTGTTGTGTGTGTGGAATTTTATGTTTTGGAACTGATTTTGTTTTTGAAAGAAAATATTGAGTGAAGAAAGTTCAAAGGTCGAAAGGGGAAAGGGTAGCTCGCACTCTTTGACGGGGTACGGGGAAAGGGTAGCTCGCACTCTTTGACGGGGTACATACACAACTAACTACGCCGCACAGACAGACGCCATGGGAGAAAATTCGCAGTTCAGGTTACATATTATTATTTTCTTAATTTTTTTGTTTCCTGTCTTTATCTTGTGTTTTTTGGAATTTGTTTTGAAGGCGTGGGTAGGTTGAGGTTGGCAGGTTGGAAAATATCTGTGTAGGAAGGGTTGGCGCTGGTGGATGGGATTTGTGAAGGAGGAATATTGAAATTTTTCTTGGTTATTGTCGGGATTTATGATTTGTTTTCCATATGATTTCTTTCGAAGGGGAATCTTTTATTCAGTTTTTATAATAATTTAATGGAGGTGGTTTAATTGGGGGAAAGTTAATTGTATAGGTATTCATTATTTTATCACATGATGTGCAGGTTGATAGCTAACATGTGGGGGTGAAGTTAAATATCAAAGAAGTTCAGGATTGTGGATGCTGTGTTTGTGTGTAGGGTTGCATTTATTTGATATTTGGCGAGAGACCTCGTCTTGTATATTTTAGGCTCTTATTCTATATGCTTCATGATGTACCTTACTTACTTATAATGCGTATATAATAGTGGGAAATCCCCTCGGAGTTCCAATGGTCTTGGGCACGGTAATTCCAATACACATACGATCTGGGTTCCACCGAATCGGCAGCAGCATCATCATCATGACACGGGAGGAGGGAACGAAAGGGAGAGAGAACGTGATCACTCCATTCAGATCCTCAACGCGTACTCATCCAGTCCAAATCCTAATGCAAGTTCTAATAAAGCTTATATGGATTTCTTCGAGGATAGGGAAGGAGGTATGGTTACCCTATTTGTATTCTGATTTGATTTTTTTTCTCGCTCGCTACTGCAACAGCTACATTCTCATTTAGGATTTTTCAAAAATAAATCAGTACATATGGTGCAATTGCACTTCTGAAATTTGATATGTTGGACATTGACACTACAAGGTCATTTTGACTTTATGTAGTTTTCCATCACACAAGCTGTGAGAAAATACATTTTTAGTTGATCACTACCGGCGTAGTTTATTCCTATTGTCGCATCCGTTAATACCTATACCACTTTTAACTTTCTAAGCCATTGCTAAGCAATGGCTGTGAGTTCTGAGTTCAGAACTTCTAACAGGTGGCAGCATTTGGTGGGGTACGCTACTGCTAGCTCCATCATTAAAGTTTACGCGAATGAAATAGCCGAAGCCAATTGCAACTCAACGGCTACAAATCATGTATTGTGTGTACCTTTATCGCACTTTTTCCATGATCAAAGATATTACGGTACAGGTACTCCCAAGCGTCGGTATTTGTAGTCGCTGTTTTCCTACGGATTTCTGTAATGCACACGTGAAAGTTTCAAAGCGCACCGCGCTTACTAGCTTTTAAACTAAATGACATTATGCCCAACCCTTCGTGAACTTAAAACAACAGTTAAATAAATTGTTTCGAAAAGGTTTTATTGAGATGAAACATCGGATTGCGTGATCGTGATCGTCGTAAATTCATTGCATCTTCGTAAGCAGGGCAGTGGGCGAACGAACTATAATTATTTTTAGGTATTTTTAATTATGGCAAACGCGAACGACAAAAGCATGTTGAAACACAAGAATTTTTGTTTACTCATGTGACCTAAAATATCACAAAAAGTGATAAAAAACATAAATATGTATAAAAAATGTTTTAGAACGTAATACCAGCGACACCTATGGGACACGGGACAGAAACTAAAATGCAATTGGACTTTGGGCGCGTAGATGACGCATGTAGTTACGCATGTAAATGACATTAATTATTTTACGCATGGTGTATAACGCACCACATGGTTTTTTGAAGGAAACTATTAATTTTAGGTGTAGACCTTCAAATGCAAATACAAATAGCACGAATCTTACGAATTTCCTTAATTGAAATATGACCCTGCTTATTACAATTTGCGCTTCGATTCCGTCCAATAATTATGATCCATTATTGCAGTCGCTAGCAAATTAAACCACGAAATGCTCGGAATATAATTATGTACAAAGTCATTCAAAATATGCTAGAATGACAGATTGGGTTAGATTAATTTAATTATGTCACAGTAGGAGCAATAAACTAACAAAGCCGTCTGTCATATGTGCATATCTGTCACATCGAAAAAATGGTAACAGGTTAGCATATGAACAACGAATTATAAATACTCACTGCGCGATGTCCAGCATCAAAATGTACAGTTAACATAAAATGGTGAATACTCACTGATTAGTATTTATTATTGGCGTCGTGTCGTAATGTGAAATTACTTCAGATCCTTGAAAAATATAAGTTGCAAGCTCTGAAGTGTTCGATAATTATCAAAATACTCCCTGAGACGATGTAGTGTCATAACCACGTATATCCAATTTACAATTTTACCAGTAAAGATAACCGTGCATGAATGTCTGCAAGTTCGATTCTAAATAAATTACTAGGATGCTTATGGCTTACAATATAAAAATATTTGCCTAAACTTTCTGAAATTGTAATTTTTGACTTCATAGCTGGAGGCATGCGTGTTGGAAGAGATTACCAAGCTAAAGTCCCTGCGTTAGTACCTAAAGAAGATCGAAATGTACAAGGTGATCCGGATCGTGCTCTTCTTGTTTGGTGCCCTACCGAAAGACTTAATGATGATCAAAGTATGTACTGCTGATTTTACACGTTTCAACGAATTATTATTGTATTTTTTAAATTCAACTTGGCAAGTTTGTGTGGTTAAATCTCTATGACAGGAATGAGTTGAAGCTATAAGCAGTGTTTTGAATCCCGTTTAGTTGAGCAATACCTATCAGTTGCCCGAGACAAGTACCAATATTCAGGAGAACAGGCTCTGGGGTTACTGTTTTGGCATCGTTACGATATCCAGCGAGCACTGCATGACTTGGGCAACTTCACTCCTAATCCAGAGGAATGGACCATCGAAGACAAAGTGCTATTTGAACAAGCCTTCCAGTTTCATGGAAAAGCATTTGATCGAATTAGATCGATGGTTAGGATTATGCTTAATTAACGTTGTATAATCAAACAAGTACGAATATTTAAGAGTAAGCATTGTAAATGGGAATAAATATTTTCAGCTCCCAGATAAGTCCATGTCAAGTTTAATCCGTTATTACTACAAATGGAAGAAATTGCGGTGTAAAACGAGTGTGATGGATCGTCAGGTGAAGAAATTTAGTCAGGAGGATGTAGGCGATGACCAGAATGCTCCCCCACCACCCAACAATTCAACCACAGCGGTCACGCAACAACAGCAACAACCGAACTCGCATTCAAATTACCTAAATATGCCACTGCAACCGAATGCAGCCAGTTTACATCACCACGACAACGCGTCGGATTCAGATAGTGATGATATAATTGTAATTGACTCAGGATAAATTATATTTCTTATCTCTTAACTATATTGTTCAATATCTTATTACATATTCAACATATTTAACAAGAATCAGTATCCAGGTTCTTCCGAACTTAACATCTCTCGGAGCAACTTAATATTATTACACTATTAGCCATACGAAATTGTACCAACTGCGTGCGGATTTGAGTTTTTTGCCTTACTGAGTATTCTCGACCCATTTTTTTCAAAAATTTTGATTTCGCTACCACTGGTAATGTGAATGTTAGCTGTTACAAATATCAGTTTTATTTATACGGTGTTAAAACTTATTGCTACATCACAGATCACATGTACATGTCCTTTTTTTCCTTTGTGTTATTTCGTTGACGTTGTTTTAAGTCTCCAGTTTGCAAAGCAGTTTATATTTTTCCTTTGTGGTTTTTTTAATCTTCATCTGTTTCCTGTTGAGTTGTTTAATTTTTTAACCCAACTGCTAGATTCTCATTCAAGTATTTTGGATAAATTCTTAGTTAATTAGGAGACACAGTTAGATACTCGAGCAGGAGTGTCCTATAGTTGTGCTATTTTGTTTTTTATTTTGTAAAGGTTTATAACTACAAAGAAAGAAACATGATTAGTTATGCATTACATATATATATATATATATATATATAAATACGTATATATCCTGTACTCTACTAGGGGTAAGCAAGCTCAGGGCTTGAAGTTTTAGTATTTATAATTTACCTTTCGAAATGTTGTTTACATTTTTCATTATCATTGTCGAAAATATTAACCTTTTGTCAGGTTGGACGTATGCATTTAATTATTTCCAAGTAGAAGGTATTTAATGGGTTTCATTTTTAAAGTATTGTGAAGAAGAACCTGTTGAAAGCGAGAGACACTGAGAAATGAATTTCAGTAGTTTTATGAGATTAATACCCCCTTTAGATTTGCAATGTATGAATTTTAATCGTTAGATGAGTAACGCTAATAATTGTAAGATTACAAAGGTACTATAAGCGTATGCAACCTTGAAAGAAATTATTATTCAGTCTAGCTCTACTAGTTTCGGATTTTGTCCTGCTCCCTATCTAAGGAACCGGCAAGAACCTCTGTTGTAGTTGTTATAAATGAATAATGTGAGAATTGAGAAATAGTTTTGGGAGGGAGAATTTTTAACCGTTATCTACCTACATAAGCACACACGTTGAGTTATTTTGGTATGAAAGAATGGAAAGTACTTAAAAAATTTATAAATTATTATGAATTCCGGAAAAACGTCTGTGGATTTATTAATCATGCATAATGTTGACTTCAATTTGTTGTAAGTTTTATTATTTGAAATAATTTTTTTCTATGAACTCTCACAGAAGGCAAATGCGGAGTCGGGTCTTTGTGGGAATTGTGGTGTATCCGTCACCGAGTTGCACACTAAGGATAATAAGGAGAGCATGTGTAAAACATGCTTTCTGTACTGGAAGTATGTCCAACATATATTGTAATCGTATTATTAGTTATCGTAGACGTAATAATTAGTGTGTTTAAATCACTTCTTCACGGTTTCTTTCATCAGGTCTGAAAGCTTTGACCTAATTTTTTTAATCGTGCACGAAACAATAACTTATTTGATTATTGTGGGTGAAAAGAGACAGTGTGTTTTAAAAGTGACGTGCATCCCGTTTTGTGTTTGAGAATATTTGAAAATAAAGAAAAATGACATGAGCAAACTTATTTCTGTGTGGCTGTAGGAAGACTGGAGAGATGCGTCCATTGACTGGACCCATACGACGAGGCGACAGACAAATGATGATGGGGTTGGTTTGCGTTCGTCAACGCCGGACTCCACCCAAAGGAATGTTTATAAATCATGACGACCTTACCATGCTTGCCAGTGCCCCACCACAAGCTGAAAATGTTACACTTCAAAGTCTTGAAAAAGAAGTACACGAGGTCAAATGTCGGGTAGGCCACAAAATATCACACTAAAAGTCATGTCATGTCAAGCAAAGCAATTTTGTAGAAAAGAAACGTCACTTTTTAATACACTGTCGTAATTTGCATGGTTTTTTGTACTTTTAATATTTTTATCATGGTCTTGAGAGATAAAAGATAATTTAAATTGTTTCTTTTGTATTTATATGTGTAATAGAAGGAGTTTTTAGATTTTAGGATTGGTTTTTGTTGCGTTTTAGCACATAGATGCATAGTAAATGTTGGACAATGCTTCAAGTATATCATTAGGGAAATTCTAATGGTCAGTGTTGTGGTCATAAATTGTAACTTATTCGAGTATGCTCACTGAAATGGTTGCATCTCATCGTTTTCATAAGCTTGAATACAGAGCACTCTCACCCTCACGGTGGTTATACACCCATCCACGCACATTGGTTAATTTTAGTCTGATACTAGTTAAGTTCAATTATTTCAACTTATAATTATGGGAATCCTTAGGTTCAGTTAAAAAAACAAGGCATTGAAATGCTGAAAGCTAGTATTCCTCCTAATGGAATCAATTCGTATCGTCCGACTGAGACTTCATCTGGTTCAAGCAGGGTAACTGCTCGTTGGTCACAGGAAGAACTTCTCATGGCTGCACAAGGTTAGCTGTTGGTATTTAAATTACAAAATGATTTCACCATTTAAGGACCGTTTACCCAACGTTCAGAAAAACGAAATTCCGGTGCGCATTATCTCCAGCAGAAGCATTAATTGAGCTTCGTATTGCAGGTGTCCGCCGTTATGGCAAAAATTTTCAAAAGATAGCGGAAGTAATGGGGACGAAATCGGAGTCTCATCTGAAATCTTTCTACGCTAATTACCGTCGTAGGTACGGCTTAGACAGCCTGGTTCAAGAACATCTTCTGGAACAGATGAACTTGGACGAAATGATGCAGGACAACAACAACTGCTCCACTCCGTCCACACCATCTACCCCAGCGGGTGGTAGCACTGAAAGTTCTGATGCTAAAAAAAATGGTTCGCCAATCAAACCGCGATGCCTAGAATTCTAAGGATAACGATCGGCTGCATTTATGCTAAATAACATTGAATGTTGGTGAAGTAGAAAATCCTGCGTGGAAGTCAAATAATTTTCTTCGGTAGTCTTCATCACTGAACACAGTTGCGTTTTAATTTCCGTTTTCAATACACACGCAGTTGAAATAATTATTTTTTCATTCAAGTCGTTGACTTTTGTGTAATTTCTTCATATGGTAGTGTTTTTATATGATCTGAGCTGTAATAATTTCGGATATTCTACGTACATCGAAATCAGGATCCAATCCAGTTTCCAACCTTCGTACTCTTGTTTACTGGGTAGTTTTAATATGTATACTTACTTATTATTTTTGTGTACACGAACATAGTTATTACATAACTTGGGAAGTCTGTGTTCTTCATATATTAAAGCCGAGCGAGTAGAATTTGATATTTTGAATGATAACAACTTTTTATCAAAACGTAATTTAATAATCCAAAGCATGTTTAAATGACTGATAGTTTTCCTCCCCAGGAAGTAGATACACTGGGCAAATTTGAAAATAAAGTGTAATTCTTTGAGACTAAATGCTATAAAAGCCGTTATTACCCTTTAGAATAATAAATATGATTGTCAGATAAAATTTAATAGTAAAAAAAAGTAAGAACAATACGCACTGTTGTCAATTTTCAGGAAAATAGGTTCATTAATAATTTAATATATATCTATATAAATAGTCGTTTTCAAGTGTTTGTTTATGGATATAAAAAATATCCAAGTACATGCCTTAATATAAACTTTCCTGTATTTTGTTGAGGCCGTGAAAATAAATCGAAACCTCTAAATAGCATATCCTATGGTATAACCCATACAATTTTCCGGTTCGAAAAGTTTTATTTTTCGACATCGGCTTTCTACATACCTCATGAGACATACATACCTGCAAGCATATGCATCCATACATGCGTAAGTGATTGATGTCTACTTCTCATCATAACTTGTTTATGCTACCATTTTTGAAAAAAATTCATACCATGCGCTTCGCTCATTAAGTAATAGAAAAGCGTTTGACGCAAGAATTTATAGTTTTACTATCGAGATTTTAACAAGTAAATTCGTTTGAAATCGGAATGTACACTTTTAAAATATCCTTAAACAGTGCCTACAATCATCGTATAAAAATTTAACTCCAGAATCTTGAATTATTACCAAAATGATGCCGTCTAAATACGACAAGCAAGGAGTAAAGCACGAAAGGTTAATTTTTCCCAAACTGGGCTATAACGATCTTTGGTCCTACATGGTGGAAAAGTGCTTCATTCCCCGGTCTGAGTCATCAGAGTAGGTTTGCTGTTGACACATATAGTGGACAATTGAACCATCAGGAAAACGAGCAAATGCACTAAAGATTCTGAAACGAGAGTTACATTTGTTTTCAAAACAAACCGAAGACAATGATAATCGTAAAAACACTACTTCAATACCAGTCAGAGTCAATGTACCTTTGGTTGGCAATACGTTTACCGCAAACGGCACATATTGCAGTGTCAGGAACGGCGAATCTCTCGGACTCGCAAAGCACTTTATCAGCGTTGGCCTAAAATATGACAACAGTGCTACAGTCACACCAAATGTACTGGAATGGATCTTATATCACATAATCTTAAAAATGTTCTAACTAGACCGCTGCTTATTTTTTCTCACTTTTCTGTACTCTGCTTCAGCTAGGCCCTTCATTATCAGAAGCTTTCGTTTCTCAGATGAGTGATTTTGCACGCTTGTTTTCAAAAAATTTTCGATTTGCTTTAACTCCACGTCGTCAGGAAGACATAATAAAGCCTTCAAACATAGAGAAGAAGTCCATTCAATGTATGCCTTATTTTCATTTCACTTCAATATAACTCAGGTTTGAATAATGGTAAAGTATGCTGGAAACAAATGTATTTTATTACTAAAACGTTTGCAAAAGCCACTTACTCTTGACGGTTCAATATATGGTGCGAAATCATGTAATAACTGCACAGCACCAACTAGATCAGGTTCTATGCTCTGCTCGCTTGCTTCCAATGCAATGCCAGGCATTAATGACGTTGGGGGATTGAGCAGCATACGCATTAAAATGGTGTACACTTCCTTGCGTTCACGCTCATTTTTCTTGTAAACCCTTTTGCAGTAGTCAAAAGCTTTAGCCCGATCTTTCAGGATTGTGACATAAATTGACAAAGCTTGATCATGACGCCCCAATCTTTCCAATATTAGTGCTCGTTCTTCAAACATATCTGAATGTTTAAAAAATAAAACAATTTAATATTTGAAACTTCGTGAAAACCCCTGAATCACCGCAACCAAATTCCTATCTAGTATACTAATATCGTAACGGCTCTAAATTTTCAGTCGTAAATTAGCCTATTCTACTGGAGTATCAACATTTATGATAATTACCGTTATAAGGAAATAATGCAAGAACATTCTCTGGTGTGTAAAACTTGGAGCTTTTGAGAAACTCTCGCAGAAGAGTTCTTGCCTCAGCGGCGATAGCGGGGTCATTATCGGTAGTTGCTCGTTCACGGTACTGATGGACTAGGGCATTGTGGAACAATGAGTTTTTCTCTTTCCAATTAAAAATTACATGACGAAGATATGGAATGACCAAATGCTTGAAATTTCGATCCAAGAAATCGTATATTCTAGGCCTTGGTAGAGCTTCCACTTCAGGGTAATCCTCGGTGAAGATTTTCAAGCCTTCTTCAGGATTGCTGTGGAGCACTGATTTTGAAAAATCTAATATGACTTCTATGTTTTCACTACTTAAGTTCTGTAAATAGTCAATGGTCCCCTTCAAATTGTTGTGTCGCTGAAGGAGAGACAGCGCTTTTCGATGATCTTCCTTCGATCGATAAAATATAATTAATTCGTCAATTTTGTTATGATGTTTCAGGATCCTTTCGGTCTCATCGGGATGACAATAATTTTCTTTTAGGCGCAGTAAAGACGCCACTAATGATTCATTAGTCTGCAATAATTTCAAAAGTTTAGAAGTAAAAGCCGATCTAGATACTGAATCTACTTTCCCTTTACTGACGTAATAACGTAATAATTCAACATCATTATTATATTACCTTGAGGTAGCATTTCAGCAGTGTAGTGTCTATTATTTGAAGAACTTTACGCTTGTTAACCATAGGTAGAGCACCCTCCACCATTGAAGCAGAGTCAGTCACGGTTTGATTCATATTGTTCCGAACAAAGTTGACCCTCATCTAATAAAGAAGAAAAAGCAAAATAAACTGTCACTAAAATCGCCACACTCAAGGGAATTTCAACAATTCAGTTCCAAGTCGTATTTGATATCAAATGTCAGAAAGAATTACATGTGTGAGAAACACTTGTAGAGCAGCCAGTCCCTTTTCCAGATCACTGCCTTCCAGTTCGGGCAATTTTCCAGAATAAACCATTTTTTGCTGATACTCCGGTGGTAACAAGTTGGGAAACAAACCAATGACTTGAGGAACATCTAAAAAGACATTTCCCACGTTTTATCAGACAAAATGAAAGGAAAAGGTACGTGACAGAAGTTTGTAGCCTAACTCATAATTCCGACACATACCAGTGCCGAGCTTTTGAAATATTGTTAAGGACTCCTCGAACTTCTTTTGACAAAATAGGAAAAATGCATGCTGCATTTGAATCCGGTTAATCATGACGTTTCGGTCTTTTTCAGGGATATCGTAAATATTCTGAAAGAAAATCAAGTAAATCAAGTATGCGAGTAAAATATCCGCATAATAATCGATACCTACAGCACCGTTTTACGGTTACAAAATGCAAGTATCCCAATTTCACTTTTACAGCTTAAGTAAGGTGACAAAAACACAGATTCACTTACAGCTAAACTTAAGGCAAGCTCAAACTGCTGCTGCTTCAAAAATGCATCGATTTGGGTGTCCACAGGAGTTGATTTAAGGCACCAAACATTATCAACGGACGCAATATAGACTGTTCCTCGATTAGAGCAGGTCATTAATTTAGCAGTAGAAGTGGGTAGTTGAAAAGAATCAATTTTTAGCTTAGGAGTTATTGTTTGAATCTCCACAAATTTTCCAGAGTGTACAGCCAGCATGTAGGGTTCGTCGTAAACTGTGGAATTTAATTTATTTTAACGGGACAGCAGAAGTAAACTTACTGAAGAAGGCAACCAAAACTATATTTTTTCATTACTCAGGAAATATCGTATAAAGAAAAATAAATTACCAATTGAAGACGGTATTTCACACCATGTAATCAACGTATGTGGATTAGGATCGCCGATTTTTTTCAGCACAGTGGATTTTTCTTGTACTGCAGCTACGGTGTCTTCGCAAATTTTTGCTATTATGGCATCTCCTTGCCTACCTATGGAGCATACCTCCTTCTGCTCACCAGACTGTACCTATGGAGAATGTTTAGAAAATTTTATTGTTGATTTTCGTAGTAATGCAAACTATAGAAAAATTCACACATCAAATCAAAGGATCTTCCCTACCGAAATGGTTACATATTCATTTTTAAGACCCAGGCAAAGTGTTTCTTTACACCATGTGATTGCCCGTGGAATATCAGGTACGAATAAGTCATCTCTCAGTTCAAAGAAGCTCCGATTCTTCCAATAAAATAGCTGTAGTCTCTTCCCGACGACAACGCACATCCTGACAGTTACCACAGGATTCAAGGTAAGAGTTAATTGTCTCTAATATGGAAATAAAATCCCAAAGCTTTAGACCTTAGTCGTCGGCACAACGAAGATGAACCTAAAAATACTCACATTTGTACAAATATCTCACTTGTATATCCAACGAAAATAAGGTAGCACCTTTGGTCTTCTCTATCGTGGCGATTGATGGACACGTGTACAATGCCATATCATGAACAGATATTCCATTGTCTGTACAAAAAGAAAGCTAAAGATTTATTTCCTTGATATAAAATTCAGATCGCTGAACGAGGTGTAAGCATAGTAAACATACCTGCAGTTAAGCTAATTAAAACCTTATGCTCCGGAATGACATCCAACTGAATTATGGGTTTTTTCGAGAAATGTTTGTTGGAGTGAGTGATATGAACATCAACAGGGATCGGTGGACTGAGACCGGTTTCAATGATCACTTTGTAGATCAACAAATGCCCTTCCTTTGTACCGACCAACAAGTTATTGTCGTAACCACACAGACTTTCAATGACTAGCGGTAATCCGCTTAGTACAACCCGGCACTCATAAGCTGTAGATTTATTATTGAAAGAGACGGTATTATTAAAATTCGATGTTGGTGACCGTGAAGTGCTCTGACTACTGCTGCTGCTGCCACTACTTCCTAAGAAAAACGACATTTTTCGAAGTTGTCGATTTCGGCTACAGACGCACAACAAACGTCTAACTCCTCATTTCCAGACTCTTAACAATGTATTTTCGACCCGCAACGTTGCTTCTCTCCTCTTCGTTGGGATACTCTCTCGTCAGATTTTCCTACGGACCCAGAAAGAATTCATGAAATTCAATAAATATTTTCACTCACATCTTAAGAACATACATATGAAAAACTCGAGGCACCAATTATGTACATTTCAGTGAAATATTGCAATAAAATGAGACGTCAAAAATCTAAATTATGCGTATAAACTTTAATACTTCATAAAATTTTGAATCATGTTAATTAATAAGCTACACCCAACCCAAACCCAAACTGCATATTAAATGACGAAGTATTTTTCGTAAATACTTACATTTAAATAATCAATTTAGAATATCATGACACTTTGTATCAACCCACTATAATAAACTCATAAATTTACAGAATAAAATCAACGTTCATGACCATTATAATTAAATCACTTCACACGTATCTTCCATTAAAATTGAAGATCACAAGATTCAATTGACCAAATGATCGTATAAGGTCAATCTATATATTTGGTTAAAAGGCAGAATACAATTGAACATCAAAATATTGAATTTTTTTAATGCTGAGATACAGTCCCCGCGTGACACATGAATCACGGCGGCCAAAACACTGGATTCTAAAAGCTGTGGGAATTGGACCTGTAGATGGCAACTTTTGTCTATTCGAGAACAAAAATTTGATGGCAGCAAAAAAAACATAATAGAATAGATTATTAACTATTACAATCGTGGTCCTTACTTTAGATTAGATCTTTACGTTTATAATTATATACGAGGATAAACTGTCCCATGATTAATTTCTATTTCTCCCTCAGGACCATATAGGTGCTTGTTAACTATAAATCCCTATCCATAGTAAATAATATTGTAATCTCAGCTTACCCAGGATGTCGTGAATTATCTGCAAATTTTTTGAGAGGAGTATTTGTATAAATTAAGTATGCTATGTCTTCCGTTTGGATTACTTTGCGAGAGAATTTTTTGTGTATAGAACTGTTTACCCTTTTTTCAGCAGGAAATTCTACGGACCAGTAGAATAAGTTGATCAATTTCTCTGAGCGATTTATTATATATCCACGTTTTGTCCACAGCGATCGCTTCAAATGGAAATGAAATTTAGTTGAGTGTTGAAATTCGACACAAATTAGTTCACTCATTTCATTCAACGGGTATACGAGTATGTGCACCTACAGTACACTTGGGGAAAGGAATGGTTCAGATTCAGATACAAGCTTTTTTCCCCAATAAACGATAGGCATGTCGTATGTCAAGTATGGGGCAGTCTATGTCTATATATGTTAGAATTGTGAACCTAAAAATTGGTTTTCAGTTGAAGGGACGACTCCACTGGGAGCGGATTGTAAATTGTAATGTTAGGATGACTTATTTTTAGTCTCTATATAGTTATATACGAAGCACTTATTCTTCAATATTTGCACTCTTTGACATGTTTTCTTCAATAAAATGGTTTTTAAAGACGATTTTGTTTCTAATCTACAATGAAAATTCTTTAAAGCCCTTAGAATTTGCTAATTACAAATTGGGTGCACACGGGCAAGGATCCTGGGTAGTACTTATCGTTCCGATAGACGATGTTATCACAAAGGGGGTCGGGAACATATGAGAAGCTTAGAATCAAACTGGAATATGTCCAAAATTTTGGAAAATCTTTTTTTTTCAAAAAATGTTAGTGTTATGGGAGGACTTTCCACCACTTGAACCATAGGGTTGATATGTGCCTCTATCATGCTGTAATAGGCCCGGTAAGATCCGTTTCAATGTTAAACTGGGA